>JASANE010016307.1:0-92208 GCA_030248225.1 Trileptium ribeirensis | reverse complement strand
ATCGGGATTACACTGAAGCAGCAACAGGATGCATTTCGAAAGTATACAATATCTCCGTTTTATAACTAATTTATATCCGTTTTATAACCTAATTTATTTTTGGAACTAGCATAGAACTGGTTGTGCTATGCGGGAATCGGGATTACACTGAAGCAGCAACAGGATGCATTTCGAAAGTATACAATATCTCCGTTTTATAACCTAATTTATTTTTGGAACTAGCATAGAACTGGTTGTGCTATGCGGGAATCGGGATTACACTGAAGCAGCACCAGGATGCATTTCGAAAGTATACAATATCTCCGTTTTATAACTAATTTATATCCGTTTTATAACCTAATTTATTTTTGGAACTAGCATAGAACTGGTTGTGATATGCGGGAATCGGGATTACACTGAAGCAGTACCAATATGCATTTCGAAAGTATACAATATCTCCGTTTTATAACTAATTTATATCCGTTTTATAACCTAATTTATTTTTGGAACTAGCATAGAACTGGTTGTGCTATGCGGGAATCGGGATTACACTGAACCAGCACCAGGATGCATTTCGAAAGTATACAATATCTCCGTTTTATAACTAATTTATATCCGTTTTAAAACCTAATTTATTTTTGGACTTTCAGCTTGCACATAGTCAAAGTCAGTAAAAGTCAATCCAAAAAGGCAACTGCATCAATAGTATAGTTATCCTTCATTTCTGCAAAGCGTTTAATAGAAAAATTGCGCATTTTCCGGAATTCAGTGGATTAAAACAAAGCGGTAGTTGAGAATTGTCACTTATTATGCAGTCGATACACGTATTTTTATGTGAATTCTTCAAAAAAACTTCATCAATTTCATTTTAACGTGGGCATATTGACATGGATTATGATACGCTAGCGGTACGGAAATATTGTCAAACATTCCAGCAATAACTGCTAATTCTCTGAAATGTCGAGCGTTAAGAACGCCACTCTAAAGCATAAAATATATGTTCAATTTTTCGTCGTGGAAAAATCTTAGCTTATACGCTAGACAAAATACAAAATAAATAATCTGCGGTAGGCTTAATCAGAATTAATAGTAAATGACTTAACGGAGCATTGACATCCTCAAAGGTTTCAAAGCGAAAAATTCGAGCTTAAAATTTGACAAAAATTTAACCTATTTTTAGTGTAACTTGCAATGGAAATTGTAGCAAATCTCGACTCAACACTTTTGCAATGTGTACTAAAAATTTTCAAAACGTACTTTGTTGCCTAAATTTTTTATTAATCCTTATCATAATAGCCTTGAAGTAATATACTACCGAAGTTTGAAAATTGCCCAAGCTTTCCAATTAAGCAAATAATGAAAATAATAAATGCTTTCAAATCTTGATCACAATTTGATTTAATTTTGGGCTCAAATTTTGACCTTAAAGTTTGAAAATTGTGAAATCATTGATAATTATACCTAAACAGCAATCCAATGACAACTAGGAATCCCGCTACACCAGCGTAGGCATAAAGGTGAAGGCGATGCCGGGCGAGAGATATACGTCGCTGCTGATCGCTCGATGTTGATGATGGCACGTCGTCGCACGAGCGATACGACGCGATCGAAGGCGATTTGTTTTCACCGGTTGTAGCCGAATCCCGTAGTTGGCAACAGCCGCGACAGCAAATCAGGCAACCACGGCGTATCAGATCGCACAGTAGGTCTTTTGAAGATTTGCTAATTATTAGAACAGTATTATTGTTTTTAATATCATAAACATTGTTTGCAGGAGCTGTACAAGGTATCGAGCCAAGTAATGGTCGAGCTAAAGCATTACAGGTTAGATCAGTGTTACCATTATTGCTAATTTGATCAGTTGTTGCATTATCATTGTTGGTACTATCTATCTTGTTACTGTTTGCATTATCATTATCAGTTTTACTACGATCATTAGAGCTTGCCTTATTCTGTTTATTATTGCTATTAGTATTTTTACAAATACTTGATATGCAATTGAGCTTTTCACTGTTATCATTATGCATTGCTACAGCCTTATCATCATGGCTAGTAGGCTTAGCAATTTTAGCCGAAATGGCAGTGGAAGTGTCAGCTAAGTCGAATGTGATAGGCTGGGCCTGGCGACTGCCAGCTAAGACGGATACGTTACGCTGAAGACTTTCGGAATCATCCTCAAGTCGACTCTGACTTGGTTGGTTCCATTCCGCAAGACAACTCGATTGATACGGTTGCTCCATTTTGGCATTCAGTCCAAGATCGAAATCACCATTAGGTACATCAGGATTCAATAAGTCATCGTGGTCTCCGTTGGAATTGTTTATTGTTGCAGCGACAAATATCTTGTATCCAAACGAAATTTGCTTCTCTAGTCGTATGGTCTTGAAATCTCATCCGATATTCAGTATATATAATAACCGATTTCCAAACGTTAAATTTTTACTAGAATTTTTTATTATAATTCCATAAGAAAGCTATTTGTTATGGACCTGTTTGTTATAGACCAGAAATTTTAAAAACAATCCACTTCCGGTTTCCAAGACAGTTCAAAATGTTACGACATAGAGCGGAATTCAAACCTCGATTTTGGGTCTTTTGCAATCATTTATTTTCTATCTCCTTAACTACTACCTCGGTCGCATTTTGTCTAATCACCAAAAATTTCAAAACGAATCCAATTTCGGTTTCCAAGACAGCTCAACGATGTGTTACGACGTAGAGAGGAATTTAAAGCCTCTATTTTGGGTCTTCTACAATCATTTATTTTCTATCCGCTTAACTACTCCCTCTGTAGCATTTTGTCCAATCACCAAAAATTTCAAAAACAACCCAATTACGGTTCCCAAGACAGCTCAACAATGTTACGACGTAGAGAGGAATTTAAACCTCTATTTTGGGTCTTCTACAATCATTTATTTTCTATCCGCTTAACTACTCCCTCGGTAGCATTTTCTCCAATCACCAAAAATGTTAAAAACAACCCAATTACGGTTTCCAAGACAGCTCAACAATGTTACGACGTAGAGAGGAATTTAAAGTATCTATTTTGGGTCTTCTACAATCATTTATTTTCTATCCGCTTAACTACTCCCTCGGTAGCATTTTGTCCAATCACCAAAAATTTCAAAAACAATCCAATTACGGTTTCCAAGACAGCTCAACAATGTTACGACGTAGAGAGGAATTTAAAGCCTCTATTTTGGGTCTTCTACAATCATTTATTTTCTATCCGCTTAACTACTCCTTCGGTAGCATTTTGTCCGATCACCAAAAATTTCAACAACAACCCAATTACGGTTTCCAAGACAGCTCAACAATGTTACGACGAGAGAGGAATTTAAAGCCTCTATATTGGTTCTTCTGCACTCATTTATTTTCTATCAGCTTAACTACTCCCTCGGTAGCATTTTGTCCAATCATCAAAAATTTCAAAAACAACCCAATTTGGGTTTCCAAGACAGGTCAACAATGTTACGACGAGAGAGGAATTTAAAGCCTCTATATTGGTTCTTCTGCACTCATTTATTTTCTATCAGCTTAACTACTCCCTCGGTAGCATTTTGCCGAATCACCAAAAATTTCAAAAACAACCCAATGTCGGCTTCCAAGACAGCTCAACAATGTTACGACGAGAGAGGAATTCAAAACCCTCTATATTGGTTCTTCTGCACTCATTTATTTTCTATCAGCTTAACTACTCCCTCGGTAGCATTTTGTGCAACCACCAAAAATTTCAAAAACAACCCAATTTCGGTTTCCAAGACCGGTCAACAATGTTACGACGTAGAGCGGAATTTAAAGCGTCGATTTTGAGTCTTTTGCAATGATTTATTTTTTATCTCCTTAACTACTCCCTCGGTGGCATTTTGTTGTAATCACAATATATTTCAAACATTTTCCGGCAATTAGACATTATGTTTCGACAGTGTCTCCATGGATGTATTAACCGTTATTCTAAATGAATACAGTGATGACTCGGCTTAGCTGCCATTATAAAATGGATGAATATATAATCAAGCCGTCAAGAGAATATACTAATTTTAGTGATCGGTAGTTGGTGAGTGTCTTATGACGCAGCTTTTACGTTATAAAGGACCCCACATGTGAAAGTTTTGTCTCATTATATAGTGTAGGCATATGGTGTGGTCTAGACCATTGGGAAACAAAGCTTTACATGGAGGTCTTTTATAACGTAAACGCCGCATAAAAAATACACGTTAGCTAAGACTATCGTAAATCTCAATATATCAACTGCCACACGACGCCTAATGAACGCAGTATATATAAAATTAGAAATTATATTCCCTGTATATTATCTTATCATACACATTATCATATAGGGAAATTATATGAAACACTAGTTGATTGCACAAATGGCAGGACCATTTAGAAAATAGCTGTTTGAAATATTTATTTTTATCAAAAGTTTTTAATATTTATTTTTTAAATATTTATTAAAACATTTATTTTTTAGCCTGTGCATTCATTCAACTAAACTTTTGTGGTTCAATTTTTAGCTTTCTCCTATTGCAAAGAACCATTTCCACATACTAATGTACGACAAATGAAGTGTTGTACGAAAATAGAATGCAAAATGCCATTTGCAATTATCAAGATTCGATGATAGTCCACTCTACTGAAGCGTAACATTCTTCAGCTTGGCTATATAACAGACCGCGGATCGTCTAGGTTGTCTTTGGCGTTAATACTCTCAGGTTTATGAATTACTATATGGGTCATAAAAAGTAACTCACCCCACAATGCTCTTAGGAACCAGCTTGGTCCAAACAAGTTCTGGGACCCACACCACACTCTTGGACAACCAAACTTTCATCCCGCCAATATTCTTGGATCACCAAATCTATACCTCCCCAGTAGTGTCGCGGCAGAAGCATTAGAGAACTCCCACCATTTCTGTTGCCGAGGCCCCCAATAGAACAGTTTATGCAACGGTGGTAGAAACCAAACTGTAAAAAATTTCATTTTCACGTCAGACATGAGGCCCTTTAAGGCCAGATCCCCGCTTAAGGGGGTGGGGGGACGGTTGCCGCTTCCCTGCTGCTTCAGGGACATGGAGTAGTCTGAAATTAGTGGTACGAAAGCTAGCGATCTGAATTAAGGGATCAAGAACTAGTAGGTCTGGGATTTGGTATTGCAGAACCTGCAGATTATAAAAAATGTGGTGGTCAAGAACCTGGGCTCTAGATTTGTTGATCCATAGAATGTGGAGTCCAAGTTGTTGGTAAAGAAAATGGTGGGATTGTGTCGTGTTTATGACAGACATGATGGGTCACAAATCCAGGTGAGGAATATGCCGAAAACCACCGCGACGTACGGTCATTGATCATATAGAAAGCAAGAATAATCGACTCATAGCAGCACCCATCATAGACACTTGCAATTATCTATATATAGTTGGTATAGAGATAATTTCATCGCTAAGCTCATATCAACAACTCAGAAAATGCCACATCTTATAAATAAAATATATTAATGTTTAGTCGTATTGGAATAATTCTGACAATAATTACATATCGTAAGAACACAATAAAAACCACCCATTAACTTGTGGTACATTATTACTCAAATTTGGACGAAAACGAAGATTGGGCAAAGCCAAGAGTTTCCTAAATTGAAGCTAAAGATTCAATAAAGCAGCCAAAATAATGTTATCTTTGAACAAATATTTCAGTCTACTTAAAATCTCAAGTTAAGAAATTAAATTTTAGGTAAAATTTTACTATAACATAGGTTAAATGTTTGATATTAGTCCGTTGATTAAATGATAGATGGCTTTATAGCTATGCCTGACCAAGGCAAATAATATACCAACCTAAAACATTGGATTTTTCACAGCCCGCTTATCAAGCATTTTAGAGTAGCAGATCAAGATGCAATACGTGATTTCAAAGTATCTGGCCAAGACTGCTAACCAAGTGTTGGGATAGTTTGAACGTTTTCAAGTATTTCGGAATACTTGATCAAAGCGCTATATCTTATTTCAGATACAAATATGGCCAAGACTGTTAACTAAGCCTTTTACATCCAATGAGAAGTTTTAAACCACATCATAAAGAAAGTCACTAAAACTTAGCTATTTCTTTTAGCGCGACGTAAGGTAGGTGTAGTGCTATGACCATAGCTAACCGTAGCCGCCTAGTTTAAATCAGAATTTTGCTCAATGAGGAGCTCGGCGGAAGTTTTATGCTGAGAAAGAGACTCAGAAAAATATAAACCGCAAAATGTACTATTAGCGCTGAATTTTTTTAAAGTATTCAGACGGAAATGTTGTGAAATTTCGCGTTTTTTACGCAAAAGAATAGAAATTTTTTTACCAAAAGCACCAATGGAACACTTAAAGCACAAGCTAAAGGCGAACCCTAATGCTCCCTAGCGTGCGCCCTTGATTTAATCCCCGGTATCCGTATATATATAATCCCCATATTCGCCATAAAGCGGACCTATTTTTCGTTCGACTTATTCCTAAACAAAGCATACCTTACAGCAAAATCGGCCAAGTAATCGGATTACCCCCGAACCCCCCGCTCTAAGCTGTTCTTTTTTCTAACGTTATAACGTGCCATCCTCAGGGTTACTTGGGTCGCAAATATGATCATCGAGCATTGTGTGTTTTATTAGCGATAAATTATTTTATTGTATTTGACAACAAGATACAAAAAGATTTCCATGAAATTATAAACCTTTTATAGCCGATACCAATAGCGATGACTGGGTGAAATGGTGACATAAATAGAAAAATAAAGTCGCATCAGCGCTTCAGTCATGTCATATGAAACGGTTTTAGCTGTTTATCTAAATCTAATGCTGCTCCAAATTGAAGCAGTGAATAGCAAAAACCGATCTTTGATCATGATATATTTGACAATATTTAAGCGGTACGTAAAGAAATACAAATACCATAATTTTGAAATTCAAACATAGCAAATATAGCTCACAGTGAGGTTATAATGTACGTCGTGGAAGCTCCATCAACCCAATGTTAGTTAACAGTGGATTGTAAGTAATGTTATAATATTTAATCATTAAAACGAGTCCTATTATGCATCGAGCACTTAAACGTCTGACCACAAAACGGTACCTAAGAATTTAGCACTTAATCATCTGACCACAAAACGGGACCTAAGAATTTAGCACTTAAATATCTGACCACAAAACGGGACCTATTAAACATTTAGCACATAAACATCTTACCATAACACGGGTCCGATTGTGAACCTCACCGTTTGACCGTAACGTAAGTCCAGCTGCAGCTTGAGCAAATGAACGTTTTAGAGTTTCACAAGTTTCGTACGTGATACAAAGTTTAAACTTTACATATACGTTTAATATTCAAATGGTATGCAAAACGTGTGAAATGTGTAATTTTAATTTTAGTAGGTTAATAAAACTATTTTTTGCAATTATAGAAGTGTATATTGCAGGTCTTGTCATTATTTATTTATTTGGTTATTATTTTAAACATTCAAATGCGTCGAAAATAGTTATTAATCGAACAACTGTTGACATCGTTCAAAAATTCGAAATAATAAAACTGAACCACCGTGTTTTTTTTTTCGAAAACATCTAAAAATTCTATAATAATTCATTGTCAATTGATGTTTCATTTCATTTACGCACAAAGCAAAAACTCAAAAACCACACAAACACATACATAATACAAGTAAATAAAACCGTTTGAGAAAAGGAAGAATCGGTATCTTTTGTAAAAGTTGAACACAATTGAAATTTAGCAAAAAGCATGCCCACTTAACTGACGTTAAAGCAACAAAACAGCTATTTATATAATAAAATATTTATTGAACTTATATATAAATTTATAAAAAGTTTGTTATCTTTAGAAAAGGCACAAAGTTTATGATTTCGTGTAATTGACATAGTGCAAGTGAGATTTATCATAGAGAAAAGCACACAGAACGAACAATAAGATATCTGATGTGACGATTTTGAAGAAATTTCAAATGATAATACAAATCCAGTGAACTTGTTTATATGGTATGTAGTTCTTACAAATTAACCACATTACACACTCATATATAAGCTGTTAATATATAAGTCTCATTTTGAGTGAGTTGTTGGGTTTTACTCTACAGTCGTCCACGTTGTATTTCACAAAGTTTGCAGTTAGTATAAACGCCTATTGGTTTTCCACTCATCTGCTGTGGCTGTTAATAAATTGCTTCTGTGTTTTCTCCTTCATTGCAGTAAGCATTGCAGGAAACAGTTTATGGTTTTACCATTCAAGGCCAACATATCAGTATTACTTAATTACGTCCTACCTCAAGATGAGTAGTGGTCAAATAAAGCTGAATACGAAAGACTATAACACCCAAGCTCAGGAATCCAGCCTAATTTTAAGGAAAAACATATAAATTTCTAACTTTTAATACAATGCGCATATTTCTGAATTTTGTTCAAAAATGTTTATCGAAATTTCTGCGACAAACGGAGACAAGTTTTCGAATATAAATACAGCGTATTAATGTTTAAAAGAAACAGTGCCAGGTCTAGCGATCGGAATTTCTTCAAAATGCATTCAACATTGCAAAGAAAAAACATTTTATCTGCTTCGTCATGCGTAAATTAGCACGACGCATTAATTGTAGATATTATTGTAATCTGTGTTTAACCAATACTCCCTTCTGATATTGTTGATCAAAATTTCATAAAATCTACACCGGTTCACCATTTAGGCAATAGTTACAGAAGGTCAGACTGTAAAATAAGTACTTGAAAGAAACTACATATATCATTTTAGTACACCGTATATTGTATCATATATTATATATATTATTGCCATTGGGTTATACCCAAAGTAAAGGAATATATTAATTCAAAAAAATGCATATTTCAACCCCGTAATTCCTGAACTCAAAGATGTCCATTGTTGCTTACTATGTTTTATTGCAGGCAAGGGGAGACGTCAAGTGCGAATTATACATAGACTGTAATATGTCTTGCACTGAATATAAGATACACCATAAAATGTTGGAAACCAAAAATAAAAATTTCGATTTATTTAATAAAACTTTACAAAATAAATCACAAAGCTAATGTTTACAATATTTATGTTGTATATAAGCAATTCTTGGAATTATGTTGAAACGCTAATAATTCAACAACTAATTGCGCTAAATTTTTGTCTGATGGGTGCGCTTAAAGATATACGAATCCCATGGAAATATTATGAATATATCTCCACCTGTTCGCGAGCAGCGGTCAAACAACGCGATGTTTCAGGCTAATTTGAGGCCATTTTTGTTATTATCGCTTCAAACTAAGTTGCAAGTAGGCCGATTTGCCCCTCTTAGTGGATATGACTTTTGGTGACTTACTTATGAAAGTAATATCGCTGCATCAAACGGTCGTACAAGGACAAAAACCAGGGTGGATTAACGTTTTTAAATCAAATCTAAGCAAATTTTGCTGGAATTTCGAAGAGCATTAAGGAGCTTAGTCAAATGGCATTAAAATCAGTAGGGTTTACCAGTACGTGAGCGAATAACATAGCTTCAGCATTGATACGCTTACACAACAAACTCTGCTACCATAACATGTTGCAATATGCGCTTATACGGCAATACAATTGGCAAGAATTAAGGTAGAAATCCGAATGTTTCTTACGGAGCGACTAATAGGTTTAGTTGCACACGACAATACGTATTATGCGGCGTTCACCTTATAATATCCCCAACGTTTGGAACCCATATACACCACAGAGTGTCCAGCACACTGTTGACAACAGGGTATCTTAGACACCCCCATGTTTTTAATAAATTTTTCAAAGGTAGCTAGTTACGCGTATTACAACTTCTCAACAGTGTCAGGCACACCGTGTCCTTCTGCAGTTGGCTTGACAGTGTTCGGAAATATTTGAGCAATGTTCACATGGGCTAGATACAAATATCGTAAATTTAGAAAAAACTAGACAGGACAGTTGACTAATAAACCGCATTAGCTATAGACGGTGTCCGTTATAGATAATTCGCGCCAAATTGGTAGTTAAGAGTGTGTACGACACTGTCAAGAAAAAACGTAGTAGCTATTATACGGTAGGGTCGCGACTACAGGGGGACAAAAGTTTCAAACATTGGGGACTTTAAAACATGAACGCCGCATTAGACACCTCACTAAAATAGAATTATATACCAACGGCTGGTATTTATATAAGTAAAGCGGATAAGTACACATTGAATTGAAAACACATGAAATTTAAAAATTAGTTGCAAAAATTAGCAAGCGTATAGGTTGACTTCCCATTTGCTGACAATATGTTTCGATAGAAATTTACCTTGTGTAAAAAATATAATTATTACAAAAGTTTTCACTCTAGTGGAACCGAAAAGTCCTTGTTTTTCTTTGTCGGATGCGTTTCATTTGAATCAGACTTAATCCACTTTCGTACCGCGTTGTCGTCATTCTGTATTTGACAAATCACGATGTGATCCATATTTTTACACCCATATTCTAGAACCAAATAATATTCCTGGAGCTGTCTCGTTTCATCCCGGATACCACTTCCGACGAAGCTACCTTTTTGTTAGTCACTTGCTTTCGACATTAATAGGAACGTGTTATTTGTACTCTGATAAATTTTTGTTGTTTGACCAGAATAAAACCAATGCAGTTAAAACCGGCCATTGATTCTCTATTCATCGGCTATATTTAATGTGAGCTGTGTGTGCAAAGTGTTGTGCCTGCGGCGGCAAAACTATTATTTTTACGGCAGCTACCTGAACTGTTTTAGCCTTTGGTCCTGTTCTTCGTGTCACATCAACGCATTTTTCATCTGGGCAGCCTTTTCTGAATTTTAGAAGTTTTTAAGCAATGCCCTTAATACTGTGGCCACCTGTGGCTAATATTATAACGTTTTTATTACCTATATACCCATTATATATTCCTTTTGTGAATATTTTATTCTTTTCATTTATTTTAATCGAGTTCTAATTAAACAACGTTCATAAAAAAATTTCACTGGGCGTAAGAATTAACCATTTCCCAATTGAGAACACTGTATGATCGAATCTTTCCATTGTTCTCATTTGCAATATTTCTTCCCGTCCCACGACACTGCCTGACAAGCGTACGTTGGCACTGGCATATCCTAGTTAGTCACATTATATTGCGGCAAGTTCAGAAAACCAGGGAGGTGGAATTGCGACGCCCGAGAAAGGGGTTCGTATGATAGATTGTGGTTGCTGCAATTATGGGATTGACCCACCATATTTTAAAATGTACCAAAGACACCACATGAATCATTATTTTGGAGATCTAGAATTTATAGCTTTCCGTCGTAATCAACAAGTCTCTGGATTCACATTAACGTAGCAATCCTTACTCAACGCATATTGCTATATCTTTCCGTCATAATCAACAAGTCTCTGGATTCACATGAACGCAGCAATCCTTACTCAATGCAAATTGCTATATCTTTCCGTCATAATCAACAAGTCTCTGGATTCACATGAACGTAGCAATCCTTACTCAACGCAAATTGCTATATCTTTCCGTCATAATCAACAAGTCTCTGGATTCACATGAACGCAGCAATCCTTACTCAACGCAAATTGCTATATCTTTCCGTAATAATCAACAAGTCTCTGGATTCACATGAACGTAGCAATCCTTACTCAACGCAAACTGCTATATCTTTCCGTCATAATCAACAAGTCTCTGGATTCACATGAACGTAGCAATCCTTACTCAACGCAAATTGCTATATCTTTCGGTAATAATCAACAAGTCTCTGGATTCACAAGAACGTAGCAATCCTTACTCAACGCAAATTGCTATATCTTTCCGTCATAATCAACAAGTCTCTGGATTCACATGAACGTAGCAATCCTTACTCAACGCATATTGCTATATCTTTCCGTCATAATCAACAAGTCTCTGGATTCACATGAACGCAGCAATCCTTACTCAATGCAAATTGCTATATCTTTCCGTCATAATCAACAAGTCTCTGGATTCACATGAACCTAGCAATCCTTACTCAACGCAAATTGCTATATCTTTCCGTCATAATCAACAAGTCTCTGGATTAACATGAACGTAGCAATCCTTACTCAACGCAACTTGCTATATCTTTCCGTCATAATCAACACGTCTCTAGATTCACATGAACGGAGCAATCCTTACTCAACGCAAATTGCTATATATTTCCGTCATAATCAACAAGTCTCTGGATTCACATGAACGTAGCAATCCTTACTCAACGCAGATTGCTATATATTTCCGTCATAATCAACAAGTCACTGGATTCACATGAGCGTAGTAATCCTTACTCAACGCAACTTGCTATATCTTTCCGTCATAATCAACACGTCTCTAGATTCACATGAACGGAGCAATCCTTACTCAACGGAAATTTCTATATCTTTCCGTCATAATCAACAAGTCTCTGGATTCACATGAACGTAGCAATCCTTACTCAACGCAAATTGCTATATCTTTCCGTAATAATCAACAAGTCTCTGGATTCACATGAACGTAGCAATCCTTACTCAACGCAAACTGCTATATCTTTCCGTCATAATCAACAAGTCTCTGGATTCACATGAACGTAGCAATCCTTACTCAACGCAAATTGCTATATCTTTCGGTAATAATCAACAAGTCTCTGGATTCACATGAACGTAGCAATCCTTACTCAACGCAAATTGCTATATCTTTCCGTCATAATCAACAAGTCTCTGGATTCACATGAACGTAGCAATCCTTACTCAACGCAGATTGCTATATATTTCCGTCATAATCAACAATTCACTGGATTCACATGAGCGTAGTAATCCTTACTCAACGCAAATTACTATATCTTAGCTATTTATAGTATTTTTTCAACTGTAGTCATTTTAAGAATTTCCATCTCGTAGCATCTTACCTTATCTGTAATATGGGGTTTTGAATGAAGTTGCAATAAAGTAAAATTATTTCTTTTAAGTTTAAACGTCGGAATATATAGACGAGGTCCTGTTAAGAAGGAATCCTTTTCCACAGGGGCCAAATAGCTTTAATCGCACTATTATGTACTAACATTTCGTAACAAAACGAAGAACTTCTTATGGACCTAAATTCGGAACCTACCTACCTAAATTTGGAACCTACCTTCCTAAATTCGGAACCTACCTACCTAAATTTTGAACCTACCTGCTTAAATTCGGAACCTACCACCTAAATTTGGAACCTACCTTCCTAAATTCGGAACCTACCTAAATTTGGAACCTACCTTCTTAAATTCGGAACCTACCTACCTAAATTTGGAACCTACCTTCTTAAATTCGGAACCTACCTACCAAAATTTGGAACCTGCCTTCCTAAATATGTTCGAAACCTGCCTAAGTTGAACACGACACAGTAGCCCCACGATGATGTGTATTTACACATTTTTCTTCTTGTTAATAGTGTTTTATGAAAAATATTATTGTTACAAAATTAGGTTAGTAGATACGAACCGGGGTAGGTATAATCAAATTTATCGAAAATGGTTGAAACTTTACAGAATTGGTCAAAAATACAGAGCTCAAGACGAAGTTGATCAGGTTATCATTTGAAGCAAATAATTATAATTGTTATATTTTTAGAATATTGTAACACGATTGTAACAAGAATAAAATATCCTTTTACCAGGACTCGTGAGCAGTTTCACGGCCATTTATATATTTACCACCGAGTAAAAACACAAGTAATGGGATAATTTCATGGCGGAATATACATATTTATATATAAGTAACGCCCCAACTTGAAACTGTTGCTGAGAATGACATAATATGCTATACTTTCAAGAGTAAAAACGAACATTTAAATATCTACTTATAAGAGAATGCCTGATACTCGACTTAATTTGGCTTATGGAATAACTGCAGTAATATCGTATTCAGTTAACCAAAATTGCCATGAAGTTGTGCGACTACAGTTCCGGCATTCGTCTTAGCAGCCCCCGTAACTTAAATTGCCCATGTTGGTTCAATTAATAAAAGGTTTGATCTAACATGTTCCGTAGCTGAGTTGCCCCGAATAAAAAGACTACCGACGACATATGGTAATACTGCCATAGCTGATATTTCATGTCATTCTAATAATATCTGACAAAGTCAACTCGTCGTTGTTCCGTTGAAACTGGAATCAGCAAACCGAATGTTTTTCGAATTCTTAAAAATCTGGATATCAAAACTTTAAAACCGACCGAATGGGATGATTATGGTCGCAGGGTTAAATTTTGTGAAAAATAGCTACTGTGTATTGACGATGATCTGGACTTATCTGACGAAGTCATTTGGTCCGATGAAAGTAATTTTAAACTGAACAGTCACGTGACTGGCACAATTGTGCTTAATGGCATGCAGAAAACCCTCATAAATCTGTCGAACACTATATGAATGCATTTGGTCTGACAGTATGTGTCGGAATGTGGTCTGGTGCATTTTTGGGCCGTTGTTTTTCGATGGTACTGTAAATACATACAACTATCTAATGATGCTGCGAAATTAATTATACCCTAATATGCAATAGTTATATATCAAATATTAACAGGCTTTACTCTATGCAGGATGGCGCAACTCCTCATTTTGCAATGGCTGTGGGCCGTTGGTTGGACACTTCCCTGATCGTTTATTGGAGCACCGAGGCCCTGACGAGTGACCTACTCGTTCTCCTGATGTAAACCCTCCTGCTTGTTTCTTGTGTGGCATCGACTCAGAAGGTATACAAAGGCAAACCACAAATCGTGTTTGCCTGAAAGGGGCCATATCGGAGGAGCTCTCTTATGGAACGTTACTCGAAAAGTCGGTCCATGTATGTGTTTTCGACTGGAATAATGGATTGGTCTTTGGGGCGCCCTGGTAACTTCTTCAAAATCGTACGACCCCCTCCCCCTAGGACCAATTATTTCCCAGCACTCTATCTTCAACGGATAGATGATTAAAATGCACTGATTTGGATGTATTTGATTAAAAACGCTTGTGGTCATCGTGTTGCAAAATAAGCATCTACCTGTTAGAATAAACAGGTTAACAGAATAATTAACGTAACATATCTCACATTTTTAGCTATCACATGTGTGAAATGTCATGTAATATTAATCCGACTACGGTGCAAAAACGATGCCAAATTAGATGTTCGATTTCAGGTTAATATTACTTTCCATGCGCCACGATTCACTTGTCATGTACTCAATATCAGACTTCCGATCACATGTGTGAAATGTCATGTAATATGAATCCCACTACGGTGCAAAAAAGTCGCCAATTTAGATGTTCGATTTCATCTTTATATTACTTTCCATGCGCCACGATTCACTTGTCATGTACTCAATATCAGACTTCCGATCACATGTGTGAAATGTCATGTAATATGAATCCGACTACGGTGCAAAAAAGACGCCAATTTAGATGTTCGATTTCAGCTTTATATTACTTTCCATGCGCCACGATTCACTTGTCATGTACTCAATATCAGACATCCGATCACATATGTGAAATGTCATGTAATATGAATCCGACTACGGTGCAAAAAAACGCCAATTTAGATGTTCTATTTCATCTTTATATTACTTTCCATGCGCCACGATTCACTTGTCATGTACTCAATATCAGACTTCCGATCACACACGGCTAACGTCACTATACTAATCCGAATTACGCGGCGCAAAAAAACGCCAATTTAGATGTTCGATTTCATCTTTATATTACTTTCCATGCGCCACGATTCACTTGTCATGTACTCAATATCAGACTTCCGATCACATGTGTCAAATGTCATGTAATATGAATCCGACTACGGTGCAAAAACGATGCCAAATTAGATGTTCGATTTCAGGTTAATATTACTTTCCATGCGCCACGATTCACTTGTCATGTACTCAATATCAGACTTCCGATCACATGTGCGAAATGTCATGTAATATGAATCCCACTACGGTGCAAAAAAGTCGCCAATTTAGATGTTCGATTTCATCTTTATATTACTTTCCATGCGCCACGATTCACTTGTCATGTACTCAATATCAGACTTCCGATCACATGTGTCAAATGGCATGTAATATGAATCCGACTACGGTGCAAAAAAGACGCCAATTTAGATGTTCGATTTCAGCTTTATATTACTTTCCATGCGCCACGATTCACTTGTCATGTACTTCAATAGTACATTCCGATCACATATGTGAAATGTCATGTAATATGAATCCGACTACGGTGCAAAAAAACGCCAATTTAGATGTTCTATTTCATCTTTATATTACTTTCCATGCGCCACGATTCACTTGTCATGTACTCAATATCAGACTTCCGATCACATTTGTGAAATGTCATGTAATATGAATCCGACTACGGTGCAAAAAAGACGCCAATTTAGATGTTCGATTTCATCTTTATATTACTTTCCATGCGCCACGATTCACTTGTCATGTACTCAATATCAGACTTCCGATCACATGTGTGAAATGTCATGTAATATGAATCCGACTACGGTGCAAAAAAGACGCCAATTTAGATGTTCGATTTCAGCTTTATATTACTTTCCATGCGCCACGATTCACTTGTCATGTACTCAATATCAGACTTCCGATCACATGTGTGAAATGACTATGTAATCTGAATCCGATTACGGTGCAAAAAAGACGCCAATTTAGATGTTCGATTTCATCTTTATATTACTTTCCATGCGCCACGATTCACTTGTCATGTACTCAATATCAGACTTCCGATCACATGTGTGAAATGTCATGTAATATGAATCCGACTACGGTGCAAAAAAGACGCCAATTTAGATGTTCGATTTCATCTTTATATTACTTTCCATGCGCCACGATTCACTTGTCATGTACTCAATATCAGACTTCCGACCACATGTGTGAAATGTCATGTAATATGAATCCGACTACGGTGCAAAAACGACGCCAATTTAGACGTTCGATTTCAGCTTTATATTACTTTCCATGCGCCACGATTCACTTGTCATGTACTCAATATCAGACTTCCGATCACATGTGTGAAATGTCATGTAATATGAATCCGACTACGGTGCAAAAAAGACGCCAATTTAGATGTTCGATTTCATCTTTATATTACTTTCCATGCGCCACGATTCACTTGTCATGTACTCAATATCAGACTTCCGACCACATGTGTGAAATGTCATGTAATATGAATCCGACTACGGTGCAAAAAAGACGCCAATTTAGACGTTCGATTTCAGCTTTATATTACTTTCCATGCGCCACGATTCACTTGTCATGTACTCAATATCAGACTTCCGATCACATGTGTGAAATGTCATGTAATATGAATCCGACTACGGTGCAAAAAAGACGCCAATTTAGATGTTCGATTTCATCTTTATATTACTTTCCATGCGCCACGATTCACTTGTCATGTACTCAATATCAGACTTCCGATCACATGTGTGAAATGTCATGTAATATGAATCCGACTACGGTGCAAAAAAGACGCCAATTTAGATGTTCGATTTCATCTTTATATTACTTTCCATGCGCCTCGATTCTCTTGTCATGTACTAACAGAGGATTTTATATAATATTTACAAGAATTATTTTTGTGAACAAATTAATATTTCGGAGAGATATCAGTTCCTAAGCGTTTTTAATTGTGAAATATCAATCAATGAGCAAATAAAACGCTTTTGATAAAGCGGATTTTAAAATAAATCATTTGCAATACAGCAAAAAAGCATGGAATTCTCGTTTGATTGGTTATGATAAAAGCTTGCAAATCTTGTTTTGCCAGATGATAGTAGTGAGAAGTATCCAATGCATGGGCACTACTACCCAGGTACCTCTATACCCGACGTCGCATATCAGACAAGTCGAATACCCGGGGATTACGTTGTGTACCCGGGTACAAGGGTACTAGGTATTTTGACTTTTACCTTGCCTTTATTTTCCGTTATTTCCTGAACTCAAGAAATATACATAGCTTATCCAAAAATAAGATAAGTGAAATAGAAGTACCCAGCATGTGGACATTTTAAGTGGAAAGCTTGACATTTAAATGGGAAGCTAAAAGCAAAAATTGTTGTTAGTACACATGATTCATGCGTCGTTCACAGAGAAATGTGTGCGCTTACTCGACATCGTCAGCATATACACACGTGTGTATTAAAACGATACAATCGATACTATGTAACAGCTTTCGTGAGTTGTTACGCAAATCAGGTTCTACGTAACAACATTCGTACGCTGTTAATTATAAGCGCTTGTATGTAACGACATTGCTAACGTACGAATGTTGTTACGCAGAACCCGATTTGCATAACAATTCACAAAGGTTGTTACATACTATCGAATGTATCGTTTTTATACACACGTGTGTATATGCTGACGATGTCGAGTAAGCGCAGACATTTCTCTGTGAACGACGCATCACATGAAGTCCAGGTTTACGTTTTGAACGCCAGGGATTTTAATTCGGATACAAGAATTTTCCTTGTAAGGAGAATAACAAATTTTTATTAATTATATAAGCTAGAGCTATCGGTCACGGGTAACTGTCTCACTTATAGCAATAAGTCAAGTACCGCGTACTGACAACTTTAATATGTTTCATTGCAAAAATATAGAAATTATTACGAGAACGTAATAACTAAATTAGCAACTAGCTACAAAACTTTAAGCTGTAGAATTTTGGGGGAATCCGAGCAAATAGGTAACAAAAAATTGCGAACTCATGCCCGATTCTACAAAATACAACTTTTATATTATGGTATTTCCAACATAAAAATAAGACATAAGTCCGGTCCCTAAAGGTGGCATGGGCCACCAGACATATGCAAAATACAAGGGTTTGTCAAAAGTTTTTTTTTAATATTGAAACACCTATAGAAATAGGGAATTTAAGTATTCTACAATGGGTTGTTAAGCATAAACATTTTGCACAAGCCGGGTGTCACCTTCGAAGGCCGGTTGCATGACAATTGATAGATCGGAAGACTAAAAATAAATAACTTTAAATGTGCAGTCAGAATTTATTATACACAAACTATGATGTAATGACAAATATGTTGCACATATTGACTCATTTACGTGATTATTAAAACCCAAAAGATTTTTTAATCACAGCAAAACATTGAGATAAATTTTGCCTATCGAGCGTGTCTTTTTTAATTGTAAACTTGAATTTTACTTTAACTCGATTTGAGTCAAACTTTGTCTCAGTCTGAATCAAACTTGACGCATTGCATTATCGTTTCTTTGTTTATGCTAAAAGCAGCATGTTTTCTCCAGCTCATAGCACTGTGATGTATATTCGTAATTCTATCTTATTTAATAGTTTCCATGATTGATAAGTAGTAAATAGTGTTTATCATATACGTAATCGCTGTTATTTTTCAGCATTAATGGTATTTTTAGGATTTAGAATAGACAAAGTCAACCCTCTTGCAGATTTATTCTAGTTATGTATATTAAAAGGCACTAAGTTTTGGTTCTATTGGAATTGAGGACAGTTTTATTGAATATCCCAATTATCTTAAAAAGTGTTAATCGCACAGAAATGTAGCGGCCAATATTTGCAAAATTTCTCTTCTCTAATATTAGTTTGGAAAACATTCCTTTATTATCTATGTATTGAAAAAATAATTTCCATCAATGTGTAGGAAATTTATCTCTACTAATATAGCAAAAGAAATTATTTTTATCAGTATAGTAAGAAAAAATTTCCTTCGTAAGTAGGGAATAACAGTCGTAAAGTAAAAATAGCCTTAATTAGTAATTTGTCTTAGGAAATACTTCCCATAGATTTTCACGCTTTAGTGAAGGGGTCATTTTTTACATATAAAAGACTAATTTCCTAAATTCAAAATGTTAAGATAACATTCCCTTACATTCAGTTATATGTCATAAGACATATTGCTTTCAAAAATAGTCGGTACTAAGAGTAACAGTGTACACAGGGCTTCAAACATCAAACGCTAAGACTTGAGCGAACTGTTTATTGCGACCATACAAAGATGACTCATAATTGAAATTAATTTTCATGAAGACTAGTTTTTTCAACTGTAAATCATGTAGCGAACGAACTAGAACATTCATGCTCAGAAAACCTAGATTTCTATCTAAGACTCACAATTATTGACGAAATGTTATAATTCCGTTGTCATTATTCAGATCTCGAAATTTAATCCCACCTGTGGTACTTAGATATAGCGTCATAAATTTTAAGCGACATAGAAGGGTTCTGCTATCAAAATTGAAATTATTTACTTTTTTATCTCAAAATTCATGCGGGTATATTGCCATAACTGTCTTAGGTTTCACGACTGGATGCAGGAGGGTGATAGGTTCTTTTGTCAGAATGCAAAGCTCTGGCTTTTTCATGGTTTATGTTAAATTTAAGTTTACCACTGTTTTTTATCTTAAAATCCATGTGGATATATTGCCAGAATTATCTTAGGTTTCACGGCTAGATGCAGGAGGGTGATAGGTTGTTTTGTCAGAATGCAAAGCTCTAGCTTTTTCATGGTTTATGTTAAATTTAAGTTTAGCCCTGTTTATTATCAAATTATAAAACGTACCCAACCTACTTAAGACTCGAACTCATACAGGGTAGCGAATCGGCACTTAGGTCGTAATTCTATGATCAGAGAGATTGGTAAGTGCTTTAAAGAAACATGACTTGTAAATTATCTAACACGGGCACATTATTGTTGTTTTCCTATTTTTTTTGGAAAATCAAACTTAGTTATGGACTTCCCACAGTCCAGAATTTTTTACTACGAGGAATTAATGGTTATGTTTTAAACTGAATTCGTGCATTTGTATAATTGTATCACGAAAAATTACCCAGCCTATGGAATTCTGTACATATAATAAAGATGCGGCACTGAGACCGTTGGGTTTATTATCACCGTTGCATTTAAATATTGATTAAGTAGATCAAGCCTGAAAATTGGTCGATTCTAAAAAATGTTTACCACACTTTTCGCACCATATGTAAAATGTACGGTACATGAATCAACGGTACACGCCTGCTACACACCTATATAAGCACAGCAAATATTTGAGCTTAATAGGGTCAACCGTACTAAAGCCACTATAACAGCGATATATACACGAATCTCTGTTCAAAGAAAACCTTTTGGATGTGGGCTACCCCGCAAGCTGGACGATTCTAAGAATATAACAATGCTGTGTTTATTATAAGTCTCAGCCGACTGTCAAACTTCAAGCAACCATCCTCAAGCTTCTCAAGCAATAATCCTCAAACTACAGTAACAACTGCAATAATAATGTGATTTTGAGACAGATTGGTTATAACTGCCCTCATATTCAATAAACAAAGGCTACTATCGGCTAGATATTAGGCCTGCAGTTGCAATACCTCGGCTCATCTATATTGTGAAAATTTTTATGAAATCACTTTGCTGATTGCAACTGAATAGACGGAAACAACAATATCCTGCATTATTTTGGTCTCGCTAGGAGTCGATTGATTAACCCTGGCGTATAGAAAATGAAACACGCAAATAAACACTTCTTAATATGTGGCGATAGTTAAGCTCAATTTATGGAAAAATTAAGAATTGCCATTTATTCGTCTGTGAGTTATAGTCGTTGATGCAATAAAAATCTGCAATAATGCAATAACCAAGAAACAGTACGATCTTTAGCTGTAAATTTGCAGCTATTATTTGTAATTTGTAACGTTTTACGGTGTATCTTGCTTGGAGTAGTATTTGTCGCAATCCGTTTATGATCTTAGGTGACGGTTATCCTTCCTAACAACTTTGAAGAACATGTGTATTAAATACACAAATTTTGTCCATGTTTGAGTTTAGAACAAAAGGGGTCAAACATACTTTTTGCACAATTATAGCTTCGTATTGCAGCAAATCCAACGGTAATAATATATATTTTCGGTGGTGCCATTATATAAAATATAAATTTTATTATTATAATTCTGTAATGGTACCGTT
The DNA here is from genome assembly GCA_030248225.1 of Trileptium ribeirensis. Lineage (NCBI taxonomy): Eukaryota > Metazoa > Nematoda > Enoplea > Enoplida > Thoracostomopsidae > Trileptium > Trileptium ribeirensis. The sequence goes on along the minus strand of JASANE010016307.1, from coordinate 70,281 downwards.
TGCTTTTCTACCTCCAAACTTGTATTCTTATGGTACAGCCGTATATAGATAAGTCTGTAAAGGGGATCTAACATTAAATGCTTCTACACATTATTTTCCTTGGCTACCATGTGCATGTCAGTGCGCAGTACTGTACTGTACGCCGGAGGAAACAATTTCTCTTACCTCGGCGGATTTTCAACCTACAAGCCATATTTATTGAATAATGTTTGCGAATAAAGTAACGTAACGTATGATTATAAAAACCGGTTTTCAGCATTAATTGTATTGTTTGGATTAGTCTACCTCTCGGCAGATGTAATGCTCATCTTTCACTTCCACACTGGAAATTATCAGTATTTCAAAAAGGAATATTTACTATATATTTGGGATATTTTCCTTTTTTATAAAATTATTTCCTACTATCATAAGAAAAAATTTCCTTTATATTTAGCAATAATGGCGTATTAAAAAAATTTGCCTAAATAGCATGGAAATTAGCGCTGAACATTCAATACTAATTTCTTTTAGGAAATATCTCATAAAATTTTTCGCATTCATAGTAAAGGGATAATTTCCTTTTTACAAAGGAATAATTTCCCAAATTCCAAAAATCTCTTAAAGTTGAAAAATATATTCCTTTCATTACTAAAATTTTATAGGAAATATTTCCTTTAACGATATTCAGTGCTAAGATTAGCAGTATATATGATACAAAATCATCAAACTCTGCAAAAATGGGTCGTTACCGAGTGGGGAGGTCGTCAGCTTTTCTCAGATCCCGCCCCTGGATGACCAATCTCACCCGATGGCCTCTACTCCGTCTTCTGCGACGATCCTCTCCCCGCTGACCCCAGCTACCCCTCCCCGACGTTTTCGAATGTCAGAATGAATGATATAAATCCATTTGATGCTAGCATGCTAATAAATGCTACGATATCTCAAACCTTGCCAGAAATCAATTTTGCTGAAAATTCAACATCCTGAATGCATACATATAGAACAATTCATTAAAATTTTGGCAAAAATATTTCCTGAATTTCAATAATTATATATATATGGATCTAATATAAGCTAAGTAATTACATATCTAATAGTAATAATTGTTGACTTTGGACCCTGTAATTTTTAATAATTGCAAAGCATTTTATTGCTATAAAAAAATTTGTATATAATGCATATAAATGGATTTGTAGTTAAATATATATAAATTATTATATGTTATTTGTATATAATTGTAGTTGTGACATAAAATGTTAGAAACAAAACATAAAAAATGACCAGGCAATTATTCAACTACGAATTATTGTTAGGTAAACCTTTGCCAAGATGGAACCATCAATTATGTTGTGCAAAACTGACTGAAAGCTATAATTTTGTGTTGAATGAATGGTAAAAATGTGCTGGAACTTCAGCCGTCAAATGTTAAACTTGGTTTTTTCTGATAAAGACGACTGCTCGACAATATTCCTACCAGTAAATAGTATGAAACATAAAGTACATGAGAGTAAACCCGAGGCAGGTATTTATATTTAAAAAATGTGAGGATACATTATAGCAAGCGATCAATAAATATTTCAATTTAATTTTTCGAGCGTTATGAGCATCAAGAATTGTCTATATAGGTTTTTCGGCCAATGTAACTTGTATGTGCGGAAGCAAAATGGATACCATGCAGTTTCGATATACTAAGCCTAAGCCTGAGCTTTAGCCTCAGCTAAAGTTACCTATATTTCCGTTATACTAAGCCTAATCCTAAGTAAAATTGGTTCAGACCCTTAAGGGTGATATGGGACGTGTTTCATTTCGCTGAATACGATGGCTCGGTTATCAAATAGACCAGCACAAATAATTCATTCACTGTTGTTTTCAGTGGCCTTGGGGTAGAAGAGATTTCAGGTTTTTCAATGTGCTCAGGGTTCCAGTGGTTCTAAGGTAATATATACCATCAAACACAGATTATTACAGGTGATTTCTCAGAACAGTAAAACTGATAAATGAAACCACGCTCGCACCGTCTCTCACTTGTATTCGAGACACTAGTACAATGCGATTTACTAAATATATATCTGATCAGACGAGAAATTTGCCTTTTCAATTACCAATACCACGTATTAAACTATTGTCGAACGCTACATAAGTCTCAGAAGTAGATATATCTCTTGAAAAGTATTACCAAAACAATTTTCCGCAAAGTTGTGTTTATAATTTATATAAATTCATACATTGGACCAGCCGGGACGGGTTCACCATTTGAAAAAATCCACGGGTGATCATACATTGGATCAGCCGGGATTCGAACCAGGTAATTTGGCTTGCAAGTCTAGCGCCCTACCATTACACCACAGGCCCCAAGCACAGCGTGTTAAGCTACGCTATGTATTCTAGCGTAGTGATATGCTACACAATTATCGGTTTTGCTGTATTTCAATTCAAAAATGTTGTCATCCTAGCTATATTTCAGAGCACAATATTAACTGTAATCGTAAGCTGTGAATCCGACATCTCAACAGCATAACTGAGTTTGAAAACAAAAACAGTAATATAACTGACTGACTGACACTTGTATCTTTCCGTCTATTCGTTGTAGAGCTCTTGCGTAGTTTTACGGTATATAATTAATTGGCTAAATTAGCGACAAACGCATCTTGGGATTTTGTCAATGTAATGTTGAAAAATCCAAATTTATGTCTTGCAAAATCTATATAGCACAATGCACAACTTGTCTAATATGTTCAAATCATTATAGTGATTTTATGCAGCTGTCTAGGAAATGGTGCGTATTTACAGAGTGTTCCATAAGTAAGTTTCCCACTTTGAAACTACATAACTTTGTAATCAGTTGACCAATTCAAATTATTTTTTATCCTTTTTTAGATCAATATTATACCTAATACGATAATGGCGCAATATCACTTGCCGCAATGACAAAATCCTAACTATTCGATTTTACTCTAAATCCAACAATGCTACTGACGTAGTTCGATCATGGCACCATTATGCCGACTCTTCTCCACCTTCTAGACCAGGTATTAGGTGGCTGAATTGTAAGTTTGGCTGTACCAGATCTGTATCAGACCTGCCACGATCTGGACTACGTAAATCGGCCGCTACCGAAGAGAACGTTGCGTGGGTTTAGGAGAAAATGTTGCAGTCGCCACACAAATCACTTAAACGCTTATCGATTGATACTCGGCTATCAAAAATCACAAGTTATCGTATTGTCAAAGATTTAGGACTAAAGCTGTTTATCCCACAGCTGGTTCTTCAGTTGAACGAAGATAATTTTGATCGCAGAATTGAATTGGCAAAATCCTGGTTGAGCCAACCGGAAGAGGACTCAGAAATCGCAGATAGGGTTATCTGAGCTGACGAAAGCACTTTTGAATTGACCGTACACGTTAATCGATACACCTCACCGCTATATATTTCCAATCATCTCCGTAGTTGTGCATTTAGAAAATATAAAATTCAGATTACATAGCTAGCTGAAAACGGTTTTTCATGCACAAATAAAGTTAAGATAATCCCAACAAACATCGGATGTTGTAACTAACACTTTCTTTCTTAAACTGATGTGCATTTTGTACAGCCTTGAACTGAACTAACTGTTGCCACGGCGATGGATGAACCTGGAGTGTTTTGGCACGAGCCTGGCGCTCTAGCAGCTACGTTATTTTGGAGCAATTGCTCGATTCTTTATTAAGTAACCGCACATATCGAGCAAACAACAACTCAGGCGCACACCACGTTGCGCTATAAACTATGTTAGTTTCCAAAGCAATGCTTTGCAATATACGCACTGACAAATGGGTCAATTTAAGATATAAACGGATTGCTCTAAAAAGCGGAGGAAAAATAACTTAAACAAATTCTTCAAATGCTCAATTGACAACTATATTTTTGTAAATATAATCAGTTTGCCGATATGTTTACTAAGATTAAGCCTTAGTCGATGTTTCGCTTGTTATATATATATATAAGCTTTTCACCAATATTAAGTGCTACAACCGGTCTCCAAACACTCGCAGTATTCTTAATTTCTTTCTAACGATACAAAAAGCGGTCTTGTGGTATAGATGAGTAAATTTACCTAGTGATTATCACGACTAGCAAAAAATACCTTCGTAGAAATTTTTATCATGCATCAAACGCAAGCTTCACCGCTATGATATACAATCGGTAATTGTTCCATAGCAGAAAAATGTACAATATATGATACATTATGATAAAGACTAGAAAATTATTACCGTATAATTGGTATGGCCAAGGTAATCCTGAGGTGTCAAAGTGTAATGCATGCCATGCCGTTCTGGATATAATAAGCCTAAGCCTTAGCCTAAGTTTAGGTCCTTATATCAGACATACGCTAAGCCTAAATCTAAGTAGCCCTCTCCCCAACCTCCGCTTTATGCTACTGTTCTTTTTCTAACAATATAACATATTGCCCCTCAGGGTTACCTAAACCATTGCATAGCTTAAGCAACCATCTTCTTATATGCTTATTCAGTCATCAACCGCGACTTTTATAACAGACAATAACGACTATTATGGAGCATTAGCAGTATTATCTGGCTGGTATATCGCTCCTATCATGTTTAAATACAACGAGACAAGAAATGACAGTTTGACAGCCTGCGGAAAAAACATATGTACATAACGAATATTGACAGGTTTAAAAAAACGAAGGTGAAATTCATGTTTAACACTTTTAAATTTTGTAAAAATAAAACAATACTAATTGAGTGCTTATGTAGTTAGTCAAATCTGGCTAGGGCGTTAGGCAAAGCTTAAGCTTTTTACCTTTATAAAGTGTGTGTGTCTGGCTAGACATTAGCTAATTTAAGCAGAAGTTTTTTTGGAGTTGCATCACGGTAAAAATACTAAGCAGTTTCAGTTTTGGAGATCGGGGGCTTGAACCATTCCGTCGAACGTTAGTCTGTACTAAAGTATAAATCTTGTTTCTAAAATATTGATTAAAAGTGAATCATGGCCCAAGCACCAAGCCCAAGCCAAGGTAAAATATACAAAGCACTTTCAGTTTCGGACAGCGGGGGCTCGAGATGTCCCGTCGGACGTTAGCCTAGTACTAAAGTAGAAATCCTGCTTCTAAAATATAATTAACTAAAAGTGAATCATGGCCCAAGCCCCGAGACCAGTCCCAGGTAGAATATACTAAAGCACTTTCAGTCCCGGAGAGTGAGGATTCGAGCCATCCCGTCGTACGTTTATTCTAGTACTTAAGTAGAAATCCTGTTTATGAAATATATTTGACTAAAAGCGAATAATGGCCCAAGCCCCAAGACCAGTCCCAAGCAGGTATAATATATATATTAAGCACTCTCAGTTTAGGAGAGCGGGGGTTCGAGCCATCCCGTCGGACATTAGTCTAGTATATACTAAAATAGAAATCTTTCTTTTTAAAATAATATTGAGTAAAAGTGGATCATGGCCAAATCCGCCAAGCCCAAACCGAGGTATAATATACTAAGGACTTTCAGTTTCGGAGAGCAGGCGCTCGAGCGATTCTGTCGGACGTTAGTCTAGTACAAAAGTAGAAATCCTGTTTATAAAATATAATTGACTAAAAGAGGATCATGGCCCAAGCCCCAAGCCAAGCTCAGGAAAAATATACTAAGCACGTTCAGTTTCGGAGAGCGGGGGTTTGAGCCGACTAAAAAAACGCCGCAAACATCGAAGACAACGCAACAAGTAATTGGTCAAGCGACCATGGTCAAAATAGAGAATGAGGTCCGAAATCTCAAGCCGTGCAAAGGCGATACAAGATTTGAGAAATTCCGCGAAGAACTCGAAAAAGCATTGCCCAAGATGGTATTGATGACGAACAGAAAAAACTTCGAGTGTCCAAAGCCAAAATGTGAGGAAAAGCAGAAATATAGATGGAGGTATTGACGCTTGACAAAACCAAAGAACTGTGCAACTACAGCAAATGGGTCAAGAAGTTCAGAGAACAATTTGAAATACCAGAGACGCTGACGAATCACATGAACAAGTTGCAAAGTCTACGGCAAACTGAAACTGTTAAGGATTTCGTAGATGGTTTACCAGTATATGCAGTACCACATCTAAATGCGAAACGCATACCCGAGTCAATTGTCGAAGACGTCCTCAAATACGCGTTTATCACTGGTTTAAATAACGAAAATAAAATCGACTGTGCGTGACGGAAGAAGAGACCTTCGCAACGTTGACGGAGAGAGCCGAAGCTGTGGAGAACCTCGATCAACAAATGACCCAAGGACTACAAAGTATAGGCGAGCAACGACCAAAGTATCGGGAAATTCAATCGAGCCGAACGAGTCAACCTACTTCTAATCAAACGAGACCGAATACTAGGCAACAAATGTGACGACCGAGGATACAAAGACCACAAATCCAATGGCGTCCGAAATGGTGGAACAATCAATCGATACAAGTACGTCAACCACAACACCAAACAATCGCGCAACCATGATCGATGCCGATACCAATGATGCAACGCAGATTGACACGAATTATCAACAACCATACTATGCACAAATGGGAACGCAGCAACTAATGTAGCAGACGATGTACCCGGTGCAAATACCACAACAATCAATACAACTGCAACCGAATCGGCAACAAAGAATGCTAAGATATATCAGCCCATGAGAAGAAAGAAACGTTCGTAGAAGTGAACCAAATTAATGAAGCGAAAGAACACGAACCGTGCAGTGATCCGACAGTCCTGTCAAGGTACTACATTGATACGTACCCCGAAGGGAACAAGAAGCTGCGAGCTTTGGTCGATACGGGATCACAAATAACGATCATCAGCGAAGAACAATATGAAAAACATTTCAAACATCTACCGCTCAACAAAAACACATTGTGTGCAGTGGGATTAAACGGAGATTTAACAGAAAGAGCAATGGGCTATTTCTTTGTACGAGTTCATTTGGAAAAGACAGTACGGAAAGTCTGATTCATCATAATCCAAAACTTTCCAAAGATCGCGATATATGGACACGACTTTCTGGCAGCGTTTGAACTGGTGATAGATTATCAACAACTGAGAATCAAAATGGATGGTCAACCGATACCTCACAGTTGGAAGTTCAACGAAATGGGATCGATCAGCAGAGAAGGTGAGAACCATATCGAAATCTGCAAGTGTTCATACAAATAAGTGATCCCTCCCTGGTCGACAAAATTTATCGAAGAAAAGATCCCGGAGGGAACAAAAGAAGGTGACACAGTAATAGTGGAACCTCTGACGAAAATCAGTAACAGATTACCAGTACCAAACAACATCGCCAAAGTGAAAGAGAACAACATCATGATACCAGTGTACAACCTAACAAAGTCGAAATAGAAATAATTGAAGATCAATTACTGGTACGAAAAGTAGAAGAGGCAATCATAAGAACGGTGGTCGACGACGAAAACTCCCAAAAAGCAATCGATCAGCCGATAATCAAATCCTGGAACGGCGATATCCAAATAAAGAACCCATAGATGATATCAATGGTGGATACAGAAATACAAGAATAAAGAAGGAGCAACGACGATTAAATATCAAGCAATTTTAAAACTGATAATACGCCAAACCGAGCACATAAACAGTATCGAATATCTGGCCGAAATTGATTTAGAGAAGTCGGTCACTGACGAAGAAAGGAAAGCGTATCTAGTAACCGTACTCCACAATTACCAAGATGTTTTTTCAAATTCAGACTTCGATATTGGCATTAACACACAGGTGGAACATTATATCCAAACCATATCAGCACACCCATTGCGACGCCCACCGTACGTAGACCGAAACAAATAGAGCAAAACAGGTTCAAGAAACGCTGGATCATGGAGTGATAAGAAGATCATACAGTTCCTGAGCATCATCAATAATATTGACCAACAAGAAAAATAGATCAAAAAGATTCTGTGCCAATTACAGAATGCCCAACTCAATCACAAAGCCCGCCATTACTAAGAATTGATAAAATGTTGGATGCGTTACGTGGTACGAAGTGCTTCTCATCCCGGGACCTCAAGTCAGAATATTGGCAAGTACCAATGAACGAACAAGACAAAGAAAAGACAGCGTTCACCTGTCATGAAGGATTGTTCGAATTCAACGTCATGCCTTTTGGGTTGACGAATACTCCTGTAACATTCCAAAGAATGATGCAGTTAATTCTAGCGGGCGGCTTAATAGAATCATGCTTATGCTACCTCGATGACTTCATTATCTTTTTTGGGGCCACTTATACGACATTAGTCAAATACTACGACGTCTTCGTGAAGCGAATCTCAAGGCAAAAAGGTCGAAGCGCGAATTTCTCAAAGAACAGATTCCGTTCTTGGGATACATTGTATCACGCAAAGGTATATCAACGGACCCTGGAAAGTTCGAGAAGATACAGAATTTCTCGAAACTGAAGACGGTGACGTAACTCAAGAGTTTCCTTGGCTTAACAGGATACTATAGACAATTCATACCAGGCTATGGAACAATAGTAGTGTAATAACCGGTGACGCAGCTGCATGGCGCAACTTCCTAACACCATGCCCATACGACCCCGGCTATCGTAACCTCAAGGGTGGACCGTGAATACTAAATTTTGAACCTATTCTTGGTCAGAGCCAAGAAGCTACGCAGCTTAGCAGGCCGCAGGCGCGCTTCACGGGGTGTGTTCGGACCCCGCCCGAAAGGTTGCGCACGTGTCTAGTATCGGGTATGATTTCTGAGGTCCCCCAGGGAGGCTAGCACCGACACCTGCTCGCAGGTCATGGAGCTTAGCCGCTATTCCCTATCTTAGACTCATCGGAAGTTGGTTCAACATTTCCGACCGTATATACTTATTTGGAAACCATACAACGATCGTCACGGACCATGCGCCATTGGTTCAAATCCTCAAGCAGAAGCGACCGTTGGACAAATGACCGTGCGCTAGCACGAATGGCGAAATAAGATCCTCGAATACGAATATACAATCGTACGCAAACGGCACGATCAATGCGTATTGTACGTCGAGACGACCAAGAGTAGCTCCTGGTACGAAAACTTGGAATCGGAGGAGGACGAGCAAGTAACGGATACAAACCGCTAGAAGTAGCGGGAAGCAACAACAACCGATCCAAATAAGAATTATATAAGTGAAACCAACAGAAAGAAACATAAAGAACAAGAACTCAAGATGGACCAACAAAAGGAAATCACAGAATCAAGACGTATTCGGCAGCTGGCGAATCAGAAGGACCCATTTTCGACACGTCCCTTATATTCGAAACCGAGGTTAGATGAGTAAGAAGGGTGTGTGTTTGATTTTTGGGAGTGGGAATGTAGTTATAACTGGTTGTAAGTGTATAAATGATTTCTATTTGTGTTGCAATACTGTATATAATATCCTTAAAAGACTTTAATAAAATGTAATCAACAATCATGGAAGTGGTAGTTGCTTGCAATCTGAGCGAACCGGTTGTTTAGTTTCCGACAGGATTTTGCGATACAAAAGTTAAAGTACTGGATGTTCAACTTCCCACCAAATACAAAAATATTGAGGGTGGTATTGTTGAATATTTCACAAATAAATCTTGGAAACGATTTACTGTTGATAAAGGCTACTACAATATCAACAATTTGTTATCTTACCTAAACACATTTAGTCAAGACATTGAGTTTACAGTTGACCCCATCGGTGATCGTGTTAGTGTATACATGTTAGGTAAGGCAGAAATTAAGATATTTCCGGAAATACAACAATTATTTGGATTCATCGCTTTACACCTGAAAAACGGTAAACATGTTGGAAACAAATGTGTCAACATGCAACATAACAAACCCACGTTTATAATGAGTTCTTTTGTGAAAGAACGAATAGTAAACGGAAGATATAAACCACTACTACACGTAATTTCATCTAATGTGAAAAATACAATGAACCTAGAGTTTAACATTTGCATGTTAAAGTTTTCCGATTTGATGTGCTTGATTCAGAATTTCAAACTGTTGAGTTTTTCCAAACGCAAAGATGATATTGAGGTTATGGTTTAGTTCTTAAAAAGGATGAATAAATTTAATAAATCTAAGTTTAAAAATGCTACCTCTATGTTTTAATTCGAGAAAGCTTCTAAAAGCTATTCCAATCGTTAAGAAGAAGAAAAGTCTTAAAAAGCATCGTAAACCAGCAAAGAAAAAGAAAAATGTCAAACGTATGCGGCGTCGAAAAACTTAATTGGCAGGGTGATAAATACCCTGTTCAAGACTCAATCATATCAACGCAAATGATTGAAGTCGCTTGTGAAACAACTTTACCGAGCACTGATACAGATGACTCGTTTCGTTGTAAAATTGGTGAAAGTGCATTTGATTTGATTGATTTATCTGAAATATTTGTATATATTGAATTTCAAATACTGAAAGGTGATGGTAAGGAGATTAAAGATACAACTCTTAAATTTGCACCATGTAATATGTTCGGGTATGGACTGTTTTCATCAGTTGAGATGAAAATAAAAGGAGAACCGATAACCTACAGCCAAAAACACTACCTCTGGATGACATACATATTGTATATGTTACATATGAGTGAGGAACAAAGAAAACAATATTAAGCAGGATGTCTTTACAAACCTGATCAGACATACATGTTTGATGATCTTGAGAATAATGAAGGTTCCATTTATAGAAACGCGTTGACTGCGGTGTCTCAAAAGTGTGAGCTTTATTTTCCATTAATTATCGATGCATATTTATCTCCCAAATACCTACCACCAAAAACAAGGTTAGAATTTAAATTTACGCGAAGTACACCATCTCTAATATTGCTGCATGAACCAGCTAATAAATTTCAAATTCGTATCAATGATTTCAAACGCTATATACCTAAAGCACGATTAACAATAGAAGCTCTTGAAATTTAAAATAGAATTGGGGCAGTTATACTTCCCGCGATAAGATACAAATTATATACATTGTCTGTAAATAAAGGTGTACAAAACGTAGATTGGACAATTTTTGATGGTGTGTTACCTCGAAGAATATACATTTGGGGAATAACACAGGAAGCGTACACAGGTGCAGCAAAATCAAACTTGTTTATGTTAAATCTACCTGATATGAATAGCTTTACATTATTTATGAATGATGATAGATACCCTTTTAATGTCCCCCTACCGTGTAAAGCTGGTAATAATATGAGACTGTTTTACAATACATTATACGCGTTAAATGGTAGAAATGAAAATTTGGGACTAACTGAAGTTGGGTTTAGATACGGTGCAGGATATCAAATATTTTGTATCGATTTAAGTAAAGATCACAGTAGTGATTGTAATTATATTTCAAACCCATCAGATGGACAGGCAAGACTATCAATAGATTTTGTAGAGGAGTTGAAACATGCAATTGTGATATTTGCAATGGGAGAGTTTACCTCTGAACTACATATTAACGAAAAAGGGAAGTGTATTGGAATAAAATTTCTTAAAAGGAATGAATCCCATTGTATAATAACCATGGATAAACGCGTAATTTTATTATGTTGTGCACTATTTATAGCTACTATTGTTGAAACTGTTTTATTATGCTTAAATAACAACCAGTCAAAGCAAGAAAACAAAACTCTGTGCTATGATGATTGGACAAATGGGTCAAGTGAAAAGTGGAATCCTGCAAAAGGCTATGACATAATTTGGATAAATAAATCTTTATCCAAACTACATTTCAACGTTCATCTCAAACCACCGCAAAGCCTTAAATGGAGCTCGAAAATGGTATATCTCTTTGACGTCTTTGAACATATATTCAACAACCTATCAATATCATACCATTACGGATTGATACTTGCTCGAGCTGTTGGTACCTATCGTGGATATACATTTAGTAGTTGCTACATGGGAGCTAGATTTATGAAGCATCTAGCAACGTATGATTTGGATAAAGTACTTCGTCAGCGATACGTTGGAATCAAGATTCTTCAAGCTTACGATGGATGACTATCTTCAAGATGAGATTGCGTATTGGCAGTCAAAGGTGGATGAATTTTATCGCCAGTGTGATGCTAGTGGTGACTTCATAGATGGACGTTCGCAGGAAGAAGAAACGCTGATGGCGCTAATACGAAAACGTACAGCGGTGCTCACAGCTGCGGAATTTGTGAAGAAAGAAATTAAAAAAGGACAATCATTTGAACATTCACTGTATAAACTGTCATTGATATATCCTTGTATTTTTGTTGAATATAACTGTGATATTGTAAAATGTATAAATTGCAATTGATTGTATAATTTATCATTGTTTGTTTTGAATAAAATGAAAAAATGTAACGGTAGCCAACAGCCGTCTGATGAGGCCCTGGGTCCGGCCGAAACGCTTTTTTCAAACATCGTAATTTTGATATTTCAACTTATGTCGCGGTATACAGGGAACAGAGGTTCCAATCAGTGTAGCTGTGACATGCTGAGCAAGTATCGAAGTTTACCTGCTTAGAATGTTTCAGTTTTAACACTTTATTAAGAAAAAATATAACATTAATACATATCGTTATAACAACTCAATTTTTCACGAATAATATTGTACAACTTTTCATTGTATTCAATGTTTATCATTTTACAAGCATGTTTAATGTCCTGCTTACAGTATCGCGGAGAATGCATGCAGCCACCAGCTTGAGCGTGAAGATGTTGCCCAGGATCCTCGTAATAACATGCGTCGCATTCGTCTTTGTACTGTTTATGGAGCTTCTCGAGCACTCGTTCAGCTTGCTGTAATTGTTGGAACTGAATTCGCTTGAAGATCCGATCCCAAACCAGCTTCTGCACCTGCATCACATCGATGCAGATGATCGAACGGAGGACACTTCAGAATTCGTTCTCGATGATCAGGTGCGGATCTTCACAGCAATCGAAATCGATCCGCTCGTAGACCAAATCCGCCAGCCGTTGCGCGTCCGCTCGTCGATCGAGGTCGTTGTCGAGTTGATCTTCGACATCTGCTACGATAGCTGTGTTGCCAAGCTATCCAAAAACTCCGGATTGGCATCGCTCCGATTTATGTGACACTAGGTATGAGCTCCCAAATTTGGTCTAAAATCTGTGTTTTTGTGGAGGGTGCAAATTGTGTCATATTCCAATCCCTTAACATTGGTGAATCTTAGGTTCTCGGTAAAACGAGCTTTTACAGTAAGTAGAGTAGTTCCTAATCTATGGTGAACGTCCAGGGGGGAATTTCTCCTACTCTTGTGTCGAGTACGTGCCTACTCCGAATTGGCGCAAAAATTTCATTTTCCGTTATAATCAAGCCAAAGGATTCCTAATCTATCTATAAGATCTTACGCATCGAGATCTAAGTAGAGTAATTCCTAATCTCAGGTAAATATTCATGGGGGCATTTGTCCTACTGTTGTGTCGAGTACGCGCCTGCTCCGAATTGGCGGAAAAATTTCATTTTCCGTTATAATCAAGTCTACAGGTTCTTACTTTTGGCCTAAGGATTCTTAATCTACCTATAAGATCTTACGACTCGAGATCTACAATGAACCGCAAGCAGGGCCTGAAAATTCGTACCCGAATCTTTTCCCCGATTTTCGTTTTTGGCCATCTTCGTTCTCCCATCCTTTTCCCTTCGATTTCCTGTTGTTATTGCTCGTGTGTGTATTTTTGAAGTGCAAGTTTCCACTGCATGCTGCGATCTCGTACGCTCGATTTTTGATATTTCACGAGCGGGGCCGAGATATCTGAGCGAGTGGAGACCTCTGTCATTGTGCGAGCAAAACACCTATGATGACTTAGAGAGAGAGAAAGGGAGAAATATGAATGTGTGCTTCAAATCAATATACATACGAATGTGTGAAACGGAAGGCAGGCAGACCTAACGGGTCTTGATGCAAAAATATATATACAGAAATCCAAAAAGTCACCGATCAAGTCGGTCTGCAAAAATTTGGGAGTTTTGCTCTTATCGGGTCTGACAACAAAATTTTCTCAGAACAGAGTTAATTGAGTTAACTTTTAAGGATGAGGGGGCGTGCTAGATGTTGTGTTTTGACCCTGATTTTATTCTAGTCGTGTCCTTATCAATGTTTTCAATATGTTGGAGTTCCTAACTGGTGTGCCAGATTTCACGAGTCCATATAATTAACCGTAGTCACTTGCCAGTCCATGAGCGAATGATGCACAAGACCCAATTATATTCGTGGTCCTAGGAATGCTGATGTGCAGTGTTTGCCAAAAGCGACAATGAAACTCGACTAACCATCAAACTTAAAAGCACCGTGTACTAGGTTTGAAGGTACTCCTAAGTGAGACAACCTAAAACAACTCTACTGACCTTAAGAACTTTTGCAGTGCAATGTAACCCTCGGTCAGAAAAAGACGAAAAAACAGTGAGACACGATCCTGTTAATAATTAATCATGGGTATTATTTTGAAAACGTTACAAGTACAGCTAGTGACTGTAAACCGTAACGCATATTCAGAAACCTTTATTTTCATAACAATGTCAACATTACCAGTGCTGTACGACACCTTGTACGTTAATCTTGAAGCAAACTAAGCTATCAGAAAATACATGCGTTTTTAAATAGACATATTTTTCTTATAAGGAAACCTTCGTAGCAGTATCATCATACATGGTGGATAGACCATTTGAAAATACATTTTTGTCGCCTTTTCCTTTTGGGAATGGTGGGCTATAAAACTTAAAACCAATGTATACATTACAATACAATTAAATTTTACATTAACCCTTTCATGACCGAATTAATTTATGTATCGTGCAATGTTTAACAAACTCAAGCCTGCGCCAGGGGATCGAACCTGAAACGTACGGGTGAAACGTGAGTACGCAAACCACTGAGCTATCTGAGAGCAGTTGCCCGGCTCTTTAAGGAACCTCACAATACAAGCGATTAACAACGCACGTTCAAACGTACGATATACAACAAGCTCAGTAAACACAACGAGTCGCAATGTGCGTTGGGTCCAGTTGGACCTAGTGGGCATGAGAGGATTAAGACACTATGATTACGAATCGCCCGCTGGCGATGTCTTTGGCGACTGCCAAGGAACAAATGAAGAGCCTCTTTTATTTCAGAGTGTTGCGGCGGCTTCCATATATAATTGTCTTTCATACGAACCACAAAACTTAACAGACTTCAATTGGTTTTAGAGAGACGGTGTTACGACTCATTTACATAAATACCTAAGATATCCGATTTACTATTGTTTCGCCGTCAAGTTCACTTTTGTAGTATACATAAAATTTCATCATAGGCGTTTAACATATATATATATATAATGCTTATTTTTGCTTTAAGTTACAAGCATGTCAAATAGACTATCGGACTAAATCGCTAAATAGTTGCTTCGAAGCGATTTCTCTGAGCGATGACCACAGATCCTACAGATATCAAAATTTAAAGGTCAAATATATACTATCTGCAAAAGCAAACGGTACTTAAAATAAAGTTATGCGGATGAGTTCCAAAATAGAGAATATTTGTATTGAATTGGTACATGCAACGCTGTTATCGACAAAGTTGGTGTATTTTTAATCTTGTAAAGTTTATAATATATTTTGGAGGACATCTTACATTATACATTACATTACCGTTTGAAATTAAATCTAGTCATGCAAATTGGAAACGTTTGCCGCATGCCATAATCACATGGGACACAAATTTCAACGGTCGGATTTTTAAATACTCCAAACTATCGCAGTTGATCTGTGGAATGCGGTTAAACTAAACATATGTATGCACTGTCAATAAAAAGAGAAACCAATGTCGCGCTTTACATCACGATAAGGGCAGATCCCACACACAAACGCAAATCCCGGGGGGGAGGGCAGGTATGCCCGCTTCCCATATTTTCACATTTATACTGCTTGCGTGTTACTGAAACTACTGGGCCCCAAAATGGTATTGCCCCCAATGGTAAGGAGGGATTTGTGCCAATAATCTCACCAATTTCAAAAACCGATGTGGATATGTCAAAATCAATTTTGAAGCCATTCCCGACCATGTTGCACGAGTATAAATTTTACAAGACATTAATTTGGAAAGTGAGATACCGAGGCAAGTGTTAAAATTTTTATTTTTTGCTCAAATGGTGGGCTGAAAATTGTGTTTTCAGTTCAAAAATATTGAAAAATTTGGAGCCACTTCGCGAATTCGCGTGTCTTCCTTGCAATCGTTCCCATTTTAACGTATGTTCTTGCGGACAATGTAATATTATTTCAATCCTCTTCAAACACAATCAAAACCGTTGTAATATTAAGCTTACGTGGTTTATTGTTATCAGAAAATGCGTATAAATGTTATTACTTTTACAAATTTGGTTTGTAACAAGCGTAACAAACAAATGACATCGTTCTACAATAACGGTATCTCAACTGGTAATGGACAATTTTGTTGTTGCTGGCATCTTGATTGAACATTCGTTATTTATTGTGTAATCATGCATTCAAAATACAAATTTACTTTATTAAAATGTATTAGTCACGCTCTTCAAATACTAAGCGCCCAAGTCGGCGAATCCCCAACTACCTTGAAACTTGTTGGACTTTATTGAAAAAAGAGAAACAAAAAAGAAAAACATGGAATTTATGTAATGAACTGGCACTACACTAGTCGGCAGCACAAAGTTACTAGTAACTCTATCGAGATTGCAGGACTTATCAAGGCATAAGTACACCAACGCCTTTTGCGTGCACAGCCAATCAGCTCTCGATAGCATACGTCGATACGCTATATATGGATATCACACTATGCCGCACAAGTTAGGACAACACTAACACCAGCAATAAGTTTCCCGTGCCCCAAAACCCGCAAGTGCAAGCTATCAGCCTCCCAGGACGTAATCAGTAAAATTAGGAATTTTGGGGCGATGAACCATGACGGCGACATACCCCCGTACCCATGTAACCATGGGTCGCAGATCAAACTCAACACAGGCAATGAGTTTCCCATGCCCGAAAACCCCCAAACATCAAATCCCATAATTGTAGAACCAGAGCCATAATCCAAAACAAAAAAGAGGCATCGGCATTTGTCATTTTACTATGAAATAAAACCAAGCAGAGAAAAAAATAACCAAAGTTAAAATAAAAATAATCTTGCTTCCGTGGAGGGTATTAAAATAGGGTAAAAAGCCTTTATTTAGCTCTCCGACCCCGAACCTTGGGGGCGCCATACGCCCGTACACATGGAACGATGGGTCACAGATTAAAACCAGCACAGGCAATGAGTTTCGCATGCCCCAAAATCCTCAAGTGAAACTTTTCAGCAGCCCAGGACGGTAACAAAAAATTTTCGAATTTTGGGACGAAAAACCATTGGGGCACCATGCCTCAAACCCCATAACTCTGGAACCGGAGCCTTAATCGAAAAACAGGCATCGACATTTATCTTGTTCCTATGAAATAAATTCAACCAGAGAAAAAATTCGAAGGTTAAGATAAAATAACCGAGCTTTTGCGAAGGGTAGTAAAATGGGGTGAAAAACCCAGATTATGACCCCTAACCCCGGAACCAGATCCCAAATCAAAAAACTCTCGGAAACGTTCACCCGGGTTCATATGGACGATCGGTTGTTTATAACATTTGTTACAGACGACCGATCGTCCGTAACAGAAATTACAAGCGACGAGGTGTTTGTAATATTTGTTTATGGACGATCGATTGTTTATAACAAAAGTTATAAACGATCGATCGTCCGTAATAAGTATTACAAGCGATGCGGTGTTTGTAATATTTGTTACGGACGATTGATCGTTTATAACAAATGTTATAAACGACCGATCGTCCGTAACAAAAATTACAAGCGACGAGGTGTTTGTAATATATGCTTATAGACAATCGATTGTTTATAACAAAAGTTATAAATGATCGATCGTCCATAACAAATATTATAAACGACGAGGTGTTTGTAACATTTGTTTCGGACAATCGATCGTTTATAACAAATATTATAAACGACCGATCGTCCGTAACAAAAATTACAAGCGACGATTTGTCCGTATTTGGCATATATATCAACAAAGATCACACAGCAAATGTAAATACTTTATCACAAGAAGTGAGATAGATGCTGCCCTATTGAAAATATTGACAGCGATCCGCTCCGCTGGTTAGTATAAGCCTTGATTTGCGAATCTACACCTTGTCCTTAACCCGATCTGCTCTGGTATTCCGGTTAAACCTCAAATTCTAAATCTATACCTTGTCCTGAACTCGATCAGTTCCGGCATTCCGGTTAAGCCCCAAATTCCAAATCTACACGTTGTCCTTAACTCGTTTCGGTTAAGCCTCAAATTCCGAATCTGCACCTTGTCGTTAACTCGATCTGCTCTGGTATTCCGATTAAACCTCAAATTCTAAATCTACACCTTGTCCTGAACTTGATCAGTTCTCGTGTTTCGTTTAAGTCTCAAATTCCGAATCTACACCTTGTCCTTAACTCGGTCTGTTCTGGTATTCCGGTTAAATTTCAAATTCTAAATCGACACCTTGTCTTTAATTCGATCTGCTCTGGTATTCCAGTTAAACTGCAAATTCTAAAGCTACACCTTGTCCTGACCTTGATTAGTTCTGGTGTTGCGGTTAAGCCTCAAATTCCGAATCCCTTTACCCGATCTGCTCTGGTATTCCGGTTAAACCTCAAATTCTGAATCGGCACCATGTCTTTAATTCGATCTGCTTTGGTATTCCAGTTATACCTCAAATCCTAAACCTGCACCTTGCTCTGACCTTGATTAGTTCTGGTATTCCGGTTAAGCCCCAAATTCCCGATCTACACATTGTGCTTAACTTGATCTGCTCTGGTATTCCGCTTAAATTTCAAATTCTAAATCTACACCTTGTCCTGAACTGGATCTGCTCTTTTATTCCAGTTAAATTGCAAATTCTAAACCTACACCTTGTCCTGACTTTGATTAGTTCTGGTGTTCCGGTTAAGCCTCAAATTCCGAATCCCTTAACCCGATCTGCTCTGGTATTCCTGTTAAGTTACAAATTCTAAATCTACACCTTGTCCTGAACTCGATCTGCTCTTTTATTCCGGTTAAACCTCATATTCTAAACCTACACCTTGTCCTGACCTTGATTAGTTCTGGTGTTTCGGTTAAGCCTCAAATTCTGAATCTACGTTTTGTCCTTAACTCAATCTATTCTGGTATTCCGGTTAAGCCTCGAATTCTAAATCTATACCTTATCCTTAACTGGACCTGCTCTGGTATTCCGGCTAAACCTCAAATTCCGAATCCCTTAACCCGATCTGCTCTGGTATCCCGGTTAAACCTCATATTCTAAATCTACGCCTTGCCCTGAACTCGATCAGTTTTGGTGTTTCGGTTATGCCTCAAATTCCGACTGTATACGTTGTCTTTAACACGGTCTGCTCTGGTATTCCGGTTAAACATCACGTTCTAAATTTAGACCTTGTCCTTACGTCGATCTGGTCTTTTATTCCGGTTAAACCTCTAATTCTAAATCTACACCCTGTCTTTAACTCAATATGCTCTGGTATTCCGGATAAGCCTCAAATTCCAAATTTACATCCTGCCATATTTCCTTGTAGGCTATGTTATATTATACAACCTACAATTCATTAAGATAAGATTGTTGTAACACGTATGCTTACATACAGAACGGCAGAAGAAATTATGGTGATGTTAATACTACTAGTGAATATGACAGATGTTTCGAGCAGCTGCAAGCACACATTTTCCAATATGTGATTCCGTCCACAAAAGAAAAATGGCGAATTATTTTTTAAAACTCAAATCTCTTATTGCGGGTATTACCGCAATGCGTGCCCACTAACATGGATAAAATTAAAAGTCGTTCTGATCTGTGAAGTCAAATACGATCGTCTTTTAGTTATTTCCGCTTAAAACGAGTGTATTTCAATTTGCTTACTCAGAGAGAGGTCGTTTTTAATCCGCCGCTTTCGAAATAGTTCTGCCTAAATTAATTTCAAATCGTACTTATGATGAACTGCAGAATAGTATAAGTTCTTGATATTTCACTTGCGAAATAGGTTATATAAAAGCCGTATTGTATAGTTTTCATGCAAGTGAAGTGTTAAGTAGTAACCATATTTCATGGTACTGGATACAATTGAAATTACCTTTACAGCATATAAGCTAGCTAATAAAGTATCAAAACCACCTAGATTGGGCTAAAGTTGTTGCAAATTTCATTATTATAACTTAATTTATAGTCTTGCATATTTTTCACTAGTTCACTGGGGACGTGTACTCTTGACTTCATCAACGTTGAGACGTTTGAAATAAAATAAAGAGCAGAAATCATTTCACTAGCCAAAACGGACTATGAACTGCGGCTGATGTTAACTCAGATTAAGGATACCCAATTAATGATTTGCTTGTTGCTCTTGAACTATTTACTGTTTGTGGTTTAGCCAATCAAAGCTATGATTGTAAGCCCAACTGTAAGCGAGCATCTTGGAACTTCTTTGTTGACGAATATATATATTTATTTCTGAAATCCGAAATATCATATTGAAATATCTTCCAACACTAAAGTTTGTACCCATGAATTAGGCTCAATAAAACTTAGAGCAGTGCCTTATAAAGAAACAGTAGCAAATTAATCTCATCTTGACAAACTATCTATTAAAACAAACACGTTTACAGTTGAAGTACTGCGCTACACTTCGGAGAAAAGCATTTCGTTCAACTAATAGTTTTCACGTCTGGAACCATAAACTTGAGTTATTTATGATTCTAAAGTCCGATACTCGAAATAAGCTCAATTGTCCGAACGGGCAGCAACCTTCAGCTCGAATGTTCTTTGCTTTTTGTTTACATTACAAACGTTTAAGTACTCACCGGATATAAACAATACTATAAAAATATTAGTTCCGTTATCGTTTTTACATTCTTTTTAGCGATAATGGCGATGGCCTATAAAAATTAAAACTGTTAGCAATAGATGTAAATATAAATATGCATAATCATATTAATAAACAATATTTTATATATATAAATATTTTTTATATTTATATATAAATAACATTATTTTATATTTTTATATCAAATATCAATATTAATCAGAACGTACTGAAACGGAGCGGAGACTGTGTGTTGCAGGGGTGAAATCTTTTCAATTCCATTTGTGTGTATTTGTGCGTGTGATAGGCCATAACTCGGGAACGGCTAAACCGATTTCCACGATCTTGGGCTCATTCGAATCGGCGTAGTCGGTTTACTGTTTAAATCTCCGAGCGTTTGTTGATTTAGAGTCTGGTTCCGGGGTTAGGGTCAAAATGTGGGTTTTTTGCGCTTTTTTACCCCATTTTAGTGCCCTTCACAGAAGCAAAGTTATTTTATCTTAACTTTCGATTTTTTTCTCTGGTTGGTTTTATTTTATAGTAAAATGATAAAAGCCGATGTCTCTTTTGTTTTTCGATTAAGGCTCGGGTTCTAGATTTATGGGGTTTGAGGTGCGGCGGTATCGCACCCCAATGGTTCCTCGACCCCAAAATTTAAAAATTTGTTCTGACGTCTTGGGCGGCTGATAATTTTAACCAGGGGGTTTTCCGTCATGGGAAACTCATTGACCGTGCTGGATTTGCTCTGTGGCCATGGTTCCGTGGGTACGGTGGTATGGCGCCTCCAAGGTTCGGGGTCAGAGAGCAAAAATGTTTTTTACCTCATTTTAGTACCCTTCACGGAAGCAAGATTATTTTACCTTGACTTTCGATTTTTTCTTTGCTTGGTGTTTTTTCATAGTAAAATGATAAATGCGATGGGTCTTTTTTGTTTTTCGATTAAGGCTCCGGTTCTAGAGTTATGGAGTCTGAGTTATGGTGCCCCAGTGATTCCTCGATCCAACATTCGAAAATTTTTTTCTGACGTCCTGGGCGGCTGAAAAGTTTCATTTGGGGGTTTTCGGGTATGGGAAACTCATTGCCGGTGCTAGTTTTGCTCTGTGACCCATGGGTACGGGTGCATGACTCTCCCAAGGTTCGGGTCAGAGAGCAAAATAAAAGTTTTTTCAGTTTAGTACCCTTCACGGAAGCAAAGTTATTTTTAATTTAACTTTCGAATTTTTTTGATGTGCTTGGTTTTATTTCATAGTAGAATGATAAATTCCGATGCCACTTTTTGTTTTTCGATTAAGGCTCTGGTTCTAGAGTTCTATAAACTAACCTTTCCACAACCGAGCTTCTTTGCATACATCTAGATATCGTTTAAAACATTAAGGAAAAACTCGTCACTTCGCAAATGAAGCGTTTACCGTTGTGAAACTTTTTAATTCAAATATTAACGCTATGCATTTAGACGAGTGTACATTTACAAGCGACATAGAAACCGAGATTGCCGTATGGTGTATATTTGCACGTGTATTGTTATTTGCTCGCTCTGCGGATTTCCTTAAGGATGAGAGCAACTGAGAAGTGGCTAGTGTACGACGCTTGCAGCCAAATGATCCAATTTTATTTACAGTTGCAGCCAAAATTTGATCAACATTATATGCGACATAATATGATAATTTCTTTTGTATGAAAGGGTTAATGCATATTTTATTACTCACAGACAATATTTAGTCGACACGAAGCATTTCAATACATAAACCTAATTTAATATAAACATAGATTGCGTCTTGATAAAAAACTACTAATACCACCAATACACCTAACACCGCTAATACAAAAGATTCATTGTTAGAACTTATTCAAACAGGACACTAATATAGTTACAATTTTACCGAAATATAATCGCCAACGTATGAGATGGTATCAATTATTATGAAATAATATAATCTGAAGCCACGAACGTGTGCAATGTGTATAAATGTATATTGTTGGTGCGGTTTAGAAGCAGGGCATTGAGAAATGACATTGACAACTGTGCAATTCATATATTATGTGCCACACAAACATATACAATAAATAACTACATACACTTACACACATTATTATTTCGGTGCTTTGCCCATATTATCTGCTTTAAGAATATGCTCGTTCGTTGTTCCAACATCGCTTACTGAGCTGACCGCTGGAGATAAGAACGAGAATCAGCATCAATGTAATATAATAATGAATAAAATCGTGTACGTGCGCATATAGATGGACAGGAAAGATTTTGTTTATCTGGGGTCAATATTTAATAATACGCATTTGTTCTATATATAATCAGAGCGTAGTCTACCATAGTCGAGATTGTGTTTTGCAAGGGTGAAAGCTTTTGAATTCCGTCAGTGTGTGTGATAGGCCATGACTCGGGGACGACTAAACCCATTTTAACGATCTTGGGCTCTTTCGAAGTGGCATCCTCATTCGAATTTGTCGTGTACATCTCCGAGCTTTTTTGGCTTCAGGTTTGGTTCCGGGGTCAGAGGCCAAATTGAGAGTTTTTTTACCCCAGTTTAGTACCTATAAGCTATGTTAGCTATTTTTGTTAAATACCGCTCAAGCTAAAGAATGGGTCCACCGGGAATCGAACACCGGGCCTTCCGCGTGCGCAGCAGACGTGCTAGCCACTACACCATGGACCCGCTTGAAACGGTTGGATGGTTGTGGTGATATTCTAACTAGCGAATTGACGTTTCGCTAGCTTTTTTTTAATATTATTTGTGTGATCACTACACAACCCCCGCGTCCAGCTGCGGAGCAGGCATTTTTGAGCTCATTACTCTTCGCATAGACTGATCTGCACAGGGATCACGTCGGGCTCACCAACTATAAGCTATGTTAGCTATTTTTGTTAAATACCGCTCAAGCTAAAGAATGGGTCCACCGGGAATCGAACACCGGGCCTTCCGCGTGCGCAGCAGACGTGCTAGCCACTACACCATGGACCCGCTTGAAACGGTTGGATGGTTGTGGTGATATTCTAACTAGCGAATTGACGTTTCGCTAGCTTTTTTTTAATATTATTTGTGTGATCACTACAGTACCCTTCACGGAAGTAAGATTAGGTTTATCTTAACTTGCGAATATTTCCCAGGAGGATTTTATTTCATAGTAAAATGATAAATGCCGATACCCCTTTTTTGTTTTTCGAATTGGTTGACTATATTTTTCTCAAACATAAGCGTTCTTTTTGGTGACTCATAGCTTTATTGGATGTGCTAATGCTAGTGACACATTCTAGTTCGAAGCTAAATAAATATCTCGGTTGTAGCACAACTCGGCGTAAGAATATCTCATGTGGCCATTGTTACAAATCCTAGGGTTATGCACGACATCCGCGCGCTGAACGAATTCAAAGCTGCTCTGTTTATACCGAACTAGCTCGGAAAGACAAGGAAGGTTCAAGATTTGGGGCATTGGTAGATTCCCTGCCACCATGAAATTGAGTAAGTTCGGGCTGTGAGAAGCTAACCGAAAAGGGCCAAATTTAAAGATGAGGCTTGATGAATGACAAAATATAAAACTATACAAAAATAAGAAATGTCGTAAAAAGCAACAAAAACGTGTCCCGCGGCGAAAATACATGGATCTTTA
The DNA here is from genome assembly GCA_030248225.1 of Trileptium ribeirensis. Taxonomy (NCBI): domain Eukaryota; kingdom Metazoa; phylum Nematoda; class Enoplea; order Enoplida; family Thoracostomopsidae; genus Trileptium; species Trileptium ribeirensis. Next base: position 45,840 of record JASANE010016307.1, on the reverse strand, counting down.
ATGTTGCAGTAATTAAAAAATAGAGCTCGTTATGATGACCGTATAGGTCTTAACGCTATGATGTATTTTGAGACTAAAGTTCAAAAATTTAACAAATCTATAAGTGCTTGCTATTATTTTCGCGTAAAGTCCCAACGTTCATCAGTGCAACCTCTTATTGAACAATTATCAAAATATAGCCATTTGGTAATTGCATCTTGTCTAAAAACGCAGAAGCAACATCTTTTTTGTTTTTCGAGTAAGGCTCCGGTTCAGGAATTATGGAGTTTGAGATATGGCACCCTCGTGGTTCCTCGACCCAAATTCGAAGATTTGTTCTACAACAGGGCGCCCAAAAAGTTTCACGTGGGTATTTTCGGACAGGGGAAACTCATTGCCGGCGTTCGTTTTGCGCTAACTTGTGCGGTATGGTGTGGTATCCATATATAGTATATCGACGTATGGTATTGAGAGTTGATTGGCTGTGCACGCCAAAGGCGTAGGTGTAACGATCTTTCATTATGCTCTGCAATCTCGATAGAGTTACTACTTTGAAGAAGAATGCTTACGGTGCCCACGCTCAAAACATCGAAAAAACGAAACCCATCATAGTACAGTCTAGAACACAGTCAGTGTTGGGCAACATATGTATATAACAAGAAAATACCATCATATAGGGTGCCGTACGGCACTACAATGTGAGGGGCAGGTGAATAGGGGCACCGGCTAACCCGATTATCGGAAACTGCGGCCCCCACGTGCTGCGCCTCTGGGATGATGTCAAGTTTTCCTCTCTAACAGTTGGCGGAAGCTTGACATGAGTATCACAGGACAAAAATTTAGATCTATAAATTTGATCCCATCCTAAGCTTAGGCTTTTAGGAACAAAACTTTATACGATCACCCCAGGGGAAAAACTTTACATAATTCAAAAATTGTTCATGCATGTTGGCTTTATCTCCAGGACAAAACCCACAATTCAGGCGGGGTATTTATTAACTTTTTGTGTCAGGAATAATTATTGCACCAAAATTGATTAATAGTAACGTAGCAATAGACAGTTGTGTTATAAAATTTACAAATCTGCGGCCGGAGATAAGCGCAAAAGATTAATTTCTGTTTTTACTTTTAATTTCGTCTTGAATTTTGGATCTTGTAAAAGAACTGCTCAAAAACTTTGCAAATTACTAATATTTTTAATATTGGCTAACGGGAATTTAAACATGTGACCATAAAAATAATTATAAGATTAGTCATAAAGGTTTCTCGAGGATACGATACGTATTTTACGCTGTTGTGCTCATTTGCTGTTTCAAATCATCGGTGTTTATTAATACCAAACTACATATACACAACTCTAAAACGTGGACGCATGGCTATTCCATGCTCAAAGGTTTATTCCGAGATTTCAAATTGAGTTTACTGCACCCTTCAGAGCATCTGAACACCTTTGTGTTCTAGGATTAGCTCGTTGAAACATCATTTTGAACTAATATTTTAAGATTTGCAAGGTAACATTACAACTCATGTCTAAGTTAGAGTTCCAGTATGATCAAGAATGGTTCAAATATTTCTTTTGCATTTTAATGTTGAATTTATTTGCGGAGACTTACAGGATAATGCTCGATTGAAAATGTTACAAACGACCGATCGTTTATAACAAATATTACAAACACCTCGTCGCTTGTAATTTCGGTTACGGACGATTGGGCGTGTATAACAAATGTTATAAACAACCGATCGTCCATAGCAAATATTACAAACACTTCCTCGTTTGTAATATTTGTTACGGACGACGAATCGTCTGTAACCAAATTTATAGAGGCCTTGTCGTCTATAACCTGACATACGGACGATCGATCGTTTGTAACAAGGTACGGCCGACGCATCGTGTGTAACATAAATTTTCCAGTCGATGTACGCATTATTCTGCAATCCGGCTTTTTATATGATCATTTCTTATAATTTATGTTACGATTGATCGTTTAATATGCAAGTTAACTATTTTAATCGATAATCTCTCTGTTATACGCTTTTCATGTAATTTTATGTTGTAACTGCGCGTTTTATATGCAAACGTATGTTTAAATGTATAATCCCGTTACTTATGTGCTCGGTTCATAATTTATGTTGTAAACGAGTGTTTTATATGCAAATTAGCTATTTTTAATCTATAATCCCGCTGTTTATATGCTAATTTTATATAATATGGTGTAATCGTGTGTTTCATAAACAAATTACCTATTTTTAAGTTATAATCACAACTTTTATATGTTCATTTCATATAATTTACGGTACAATCGACCGCTTCATATATAGAAACTTTTAGTAAGTATGGGCTTACCGTTTGTTCTATTTTATATTCTTATATATATAGCATAAGATTAGCCACAGGTGCCGTAGAAAATAACTTTGTGCTTAAAAAGTTTTTCATTCCGTATTTTACTGATCCTTCAGAGCTGATAAAATTTCCCCAGAATTAAAACATGAACTAGCTCTTTAAAGGCAGAGTCATTGCATGTTGTATAGTATATATCTATAAATTTGCTCAATTTTCACTATTTACTTCCCTGATTTTGTCGTATTAAAATCTATTTAAACACAGACGTTCTTTGCAACGTAAATTTGAAGCGAAATTCAATAACATTTTTCAACTAAATGGAATATTCATCTAATGAAAAATTGGGTAAATGTGATACGCTTGGGCGGACGTCGCATGATCCCTGATTGTATATAAATTTCTTCCTACCACTGAACAATTAAGAAGCAGTAATGGTTTTCGATCGTGCTATAAAATATAATCATCAACTGTTTTTGTTGCAGTTTACAGTCGTCTGTGAAGACTAAATATCACAGATATACTTGCCAAAATACGCTGAAGGGCGTAAATAAAATATAGGCCATGCTGCTGTCAATACACTAAGCCTAAACTTAGGTCTTTAGTATGCTGCTCGAACCTTAAAGCTCCCCACAACACGCAGTCGAGCGCAGATTACGCAACGGATTGAGTTTATGCACTATAGTATTGCAAAACGTCAACTAAAATGCATTAAAGAGTTAATATCACTCCGAACATATATACTTGAGCTACCATCAACAAATAATAAAATTAAGTATCGTTTTTACGAAGACGGTCTAAATTTTTACTAAGCGCCTACTTCATCAACGTACATTCCTCATTGAAAAGTAATATATCGTGAATATAGTGTGGAAGCTTAGCACCACCACACTATAAACACGACGTTCAGAATATATTCCTTGAAGACAATAGACATACACATTATTCAAGATGAATTCGCAACAAACCACTCAGATAATTCGCTCAATAAAAATAAATAGCATTTTATTTATATACGTATCAGCAGCATTGACAATATCCAGCAGTACCAAAGAAATCACCACATTCTTTAGGAAAACGTAGCAGACGCCTGAACTATCTTTTTTGGCAAACATCGCTAAATATTCCTCGTTCAAAGCTTTATATTTAAGAAATAACATAAGCGTTTCAGACCTATACTGTACCTTATGTAATGCACAGTCAATACAGTTAACTATTTTAAAATTCAAACATTTGATATATACTTACCTCTCCGAAATAACAGCTGTTTTACTATGAAATATACATATTGTTGCCATCTGGAACATTGAGTATATACGCAGAACAAAACGTCTCCTAAGTAACCGTGTCCATTCTAACAGCACACCTATAACGGGCTGTAGGGCGAAATTTGCACGAACCTTGGTACAAGGTCATGCTTATTTATGGGCATGGGCTATCTTCCGTAGGTTGGACGATGTTAGGGATATAACGATAATATGGTATGCAGATTATAGACTGTCTGACTCTTAAAATTTTAACCAACTACGGACGATCATGTTGAAGCTATTAGCAACAACCGGGATAACTCAAAATAGGCTATTTGTCCACTATTATTCAGATGCTAAAGGGTTATCAGTAAGATATTAGGTGTGCAGTTGCAACAGATGAGGTCACCTGTAATGTAAAAAAATTTAATCAAGCCACTAATACGGCTTCAATATTATAGGGCTAAACAATAAAGTCCGACTTCAGTTTGATTTAAAACTGGGAGTTGATTATATCTTTCCGGCGAAAAAGAAAACATAACATAGAAACGTTTTTTACAATATGTGCCGATGGTTATATAATCGCAATGGTAAAAAATGGGATATCCTCCCATTCATTCATGTGCTTAGTCGTCGAGGTTATAAAAATACACATTAATAGAGTAGCCAAGAAAAACGATGATCTATCTTTTGCTGAAAAAAATTAAAGCTACTGATTTCAAATTTGACATGTTTACGGTGTGTTTCAGTAACATCTGTCGCAATAGGCTCTTGATTTCTAGGTAACGGTTAACCTTGCCTACAACTTGGAATATGAATGTGTCAGTGTTTTAATACAGAAATTAGAGCGAACAAACCTACTTGCTGCCGAATTAATATGTGGTATTACCTAAGGTAAACCCAATGATCTTAAATACTGAGGCATAGGTCTCTGGGCTGGAAAATCTACATTTACCAAAAACAATGCTGATGCGGTCGTAAACGGCTGAGTAACACACTTAGGCACTTCGCGTAGCATATATTAGTGACATTAGCAAAATGACAAATGCAAATCTGAAATATAGTATAAAGTATCTAATTTTACTTAAATTTATCATTTATTGATGCATGAGTAAACGTAAGCTGAGCCCCTACCATCCTCTTACTGAATTATGTACAAAACGCTGTTACGAGAACAAATCAGTCATTGCAATAGCCAATTTATAAATTCAAAAATTTCCGTTCGATAAAGCTGAGTGCCTGATTGCAAAACAGGGTAATTTCTGATCACTAACACAATGCACCTATTGGCTTGTTGGCCACGAATTAGTTTCACATCGCACAACGTGGCAACTCGCAGTCCGCTTTTTTAGTTACGCTAACACATTTCGTTTTAATAATTATAGTTCGCGAACATTACAGGCGATATGCAGCTTTTAAACACTAAAGGGGATAATTTTCGTTCAATAAAATAAAAAATTTTAGGATCAAATGTCACGAACCAGTTATTTAATGTTTTAAAAGTAATCGTTAATAGCACAATTTTTTGTTTCGTGACGTTTTGGATGTTGCCCCAAACACCAAATATGTGTTCTCTTTTATGTTGACGTATGACCGGTACGCAGAACAAGCGATCACCAATCTCTACTGACAGAAGGGGCTGGTATGGGCGCACCTTAAGTTTATTCATGCGTGATAGTTTTGGTACGAACACGGGCCTAAGCATTCGTTTCCATAGTTTTCGCAGATTTTATTAAACTTCAACTTCTCCGGCAGCTGCGAACGCGACTACCAAGACGCTTCAGTATTCATGGTTTTAAGGTTCTGAAAACAGTTACAGACGATAGCAACGATACAAAGTGTGACGATCCTAACTGTGGGAACAAGTGCCCGAGCGTATAATGAGTTTTGGGTAGAATGCTGCAAGCACGTGTATGGACGTTCAACCATACATTTAGAAAACATATTTCATGCTATACGTGAACCCACCGTCAAGAAGCTATCGTAAACCATACCACCAAAACATAAACATATCAAGTGATTTCGCAACTATTTCATCGCTACAATGCGTCCTATGTTATGGGCGCCTATTCATGACATTTGATCAAATCTTTTGACTAAACATAACATTACGAGCCAAAGTAATCTTAAGTTTTACCAATTTATAAAAAAACCACTAATTTTTTTTGAACAGGCTTGGATTAGAAACCACGTCGGACTGAAAAATATCAACCCGACTGGACAAATTGGATTTATGACTGGGTTATCTGACAGTGTTTTACATAACTCTTCTAAACCTTATGTTTGCAAGTGAGAGTATGTTGCCCATCCAACATAGACGATTCAATTCATTAATTAATGACTAACGGATAGCCAAGCCAAATATTATGAAGCCTTGCCTGACCAAACAAATTCTAATCCAAAGCAGCCAGTAGCTTAAAAACAAATAACAAAGTATATATATCAAAAATCTGACATAATAGAACGCAGTCAGAAATGCATTTATAATACATAAATTTTTAGCAAACATTATAAACCCAAACATAATAACCAAGAAAAAGTAAAGCGATAAGTAGTAAAATATTAAGTGAAGTGCATTGATTTATATCAATATATTGAGCAAGGTGATATAAAGCGATAACAAGAGCTGAAGATATTTCCTGAAAAGTACGACACTCTCCGGAACATGCATGTTAACCCTAAAAGATGTCACAGTGCGTTTCAGGCTGTACCCTACTATTGATGAAAGACAGTTACTCTGTCACCTGGATTTCAAGGCATGAACAAAATGTCCTGCTGCATTTTACCACCTCCTGCATTTCATACGAATTGTGGGCCCACAAATGCAGGGAGCACCGCGAAACGTACTGCAAAACCGCTTTAGAGTTAACATGCATTGAATACGTGAAAAAGAAACGATTGCGAATGGTTTTTTTGGGGTTTTGTGTTTTGTTGTTTGTGTGTTTGTTTTTTGTTTGTGCTTTTTTTTTTTTTGGAAAAAATAGTTAGAAACGAAAAAGGGTTAGTGTGAGCAGCGCGTGAAATTGGCCTCGATTAGTAGCGCGTAGCTCCTCCGGCAGGTGGGCTGTTTGGCGGGGTAATATGGTTTGAAATTTGGTGTGTCGCTTTTTTATGGTGAGTGTATGTTGGTGGTTTTTTGGGAATTACAAATGAAGGAGGGCTACAGACACTAGGAAGAGTTACACTGAAAAAAGAAATTAGTAAACTACAAAGAAGTAAGGAAATTTTTTTAGAAATATATGGATTTTTTAGAATATTTATACATAAAATATATTTGTATATTTTGTGTAAATTCCTTAGCTAAATAATTTTTTTTTTATATTTATATATTTGCGGACTTTCACGACGACCTGCGTGGTTTCTAAGCTGTTAAGGTGTTATTATCCATTGCATTCAAACGAGGACAATACACAAGTTTACAACAGGTTTATATACTTTCGTACACATATAAACCGCATACGAGACACTAGAGAAAAAGAAACGATTGCGAAAGAAACGAAAAATTAATTACAAAATAACAAACCTGAAAAAAGAAATTTCTCTGCAATGAAGTATAACAACCATGTGAGCAAAAACGTGTATAATATAAGTCGGTATTGGTATAAGTTTATAATATGCGTACATTGGCACATTATTTTATAGTATTTAATATGCACATTGTAGATTTATATACAGCATAAAAATTAAATATAAATTCACAAAAAAACATTAAGTTTTACACTTAAAATGCTAGAATTGGTTTCAAAATGAAAGTATGGTAATGTTGTCTTGTGTAGCGATCTAAACAGCATTACATTAAGCTGCATTATTACATCTATGCAGCATTACATAAAAACTAATCACGTCATATTTACATGTCAACCAGAAAAATACCCACATAATGAAAATATACATTCTCATCCGCTGTTATGCTAATTCAAGAAATGACAGTTTTTGCATTAAAACCTGCTGCTCCACATAAAACGACCGCAACATTAGCTTGCAGCTAACAAAGGTCTCAATCTTGAATTATACCTTTACTCGTGGATATGTTGAATACGAATTTCATCCGATATGTACTACCATCATTGCAGGTTACAATCAAAATGAATTACATAAAACAATACTTTATTAACGATGTACTACATACTGTTTAATGACACAGCTAGAAAAGTTTTAACTCATTTAACGCACACTATAACATTGATAAATAAATTATCAACTATACATTTCATGTTCTTGGCAGACCATAATATTATACCTAGAGTGAACTTGACGTTCTGTGGATTTTCTTTGCCACTAATTGGAACAGTTATATGGCCTGAAAGCGCACTTAGTATTGTTTTATTATGTAAATACTTGCTAAGGACTCGGGAACAGGGCAGAGAGGCAGCTGCCCACGCCAGAAATCAAGCTATACAAGATCCCCGAGGAATTGGTGAGATCACTTTCTAGGTTTGATACATCACGACAAAAATCCTAGGTAAGATCAATGATATGGTTTGGGAACCAAATAAAATGACATTTCTGGGTTCTTTTCCATTATCACTCCCGGTCCTCATTTGCCCAAAAATGTTCAGATTCTGGAAATTTTGGTATTTTTGTGATCCTCGAGACCTCCCTGATCATTTAGACCAAAAAATTGAATCTTTAAAATTTTAGTTTTTTGGGTCCCAAAGATCCCCCCTCGGGAACCCAAAAATTTAGTTCTTAAAAATAGGATTTTTATCCACCATTTTACGTGGATTGACAAGCTGAGTGTAATGGTTATTTCTAACGGAATCCGATAAAAGCATCCTAAGTTATGGCCAAAACCTGTTTAATTGCTGAGCCTCTCAGCCTTCGATATTTTTGGCCATAACTTAGGATTCGGCCACTGGCATTACACTCAGCTCGTCAATCCGCGTCGAATGGCGAAGGGGGACCCTTGGGACCCAAAAAAATCGAAAATTTTAAAAATTCAATTTTTTGGCCTCGGGGGAGGTCTCGAGGATCACAATAATACCAAAATTTTCGGAATCTGACCATTTTTGGGTATATGTGGCCTGGGGGCGGGGGATAATGGAAAAGAACCCATTGCTGTATCATTGACATAGCTTTTCTATGGCCCATTAAGCGAAACTTAAATCCATCCATTTAGCGAATTTACAACAAGTGGTAGTACCAACGTCGATCTGCATTAGTTTATTCGCTGCGGTTGCAGTAAGAATCAATTCTTTTTTCATCAAATTGTGTACAACGCATACAAATTATACACCGGACAACTTATTCGCAAAAACCGAGAGACACTACATACATTAGGTTGAATTTGCCCAATCTGACCAAAATACAAGTTTTCTTTTTAAAATTAAACGTAAATACTACCGTAGGATCACATGGGTTAACAAGTTAGTTAATATTTTAGCTTGGATATAATCAAGGACACAATGCTTCAAACGAAGGAAGCCTTGGAGCTGTTTCTAGATTTCAGACTTGCACTAATATTTAATTATTAGAAGACTGACCTGTCCATTATGGGAGGAGGTGAGGGACACACAGCTTCTAAATCCCTCATGATCTTCCCACAATTGACCAAAACCCTCAATGTTCAGCTAACTCTAAGATTTCCCTAAATGTCCCTATGTCTGTATACAAAATATTTTTTTAAATATTTATTATTATTTGTAATGCTAAAAAGCTGTTTTATAGCCTGAAAATATTGTCAGGTAACTTTCAAATTTATATAGCATAAAATTTTGTTCCCTAACGTGAAATCTTACGCGAAAATGAATATAAGTCTAACTACCTTCAAAACTTGCTACCTCACTTTTCGGAACGCCGCGGTCAATCCAGGTTCACGAAAAGCAGCATTTAGTAATGAACAATTATTTTCCAGGATTTCCAGGTTTGATGATGGGGCAGTTATTTCGCTCTCCACCCCAGAAGATAACGCAGATCTACCAAATTTTTGTTAATTTACTCAAAAAAATTTTTTCAAAAACGCGCGGTGGGTGAGAAAGCAAATATGGCTTCATAAGGGGGGTCACACACTTAAGAGGTAATCCCCGTACCCTGCACGGACACCTATGCTCCAGCCGTGTTTTATGTTATCTTACCCTCCACCCCAGCTGTTTTATTTTAGCCTGCACCCCAGATGTATTATCTTAGCTTGCCCCCATATGTCTTATTGTAGCTTGCCCCCCACCCCACACACCCAAAATTCCACGGTGAAAGATACTTGCTGACCAATTTCATATTAGTTACATTCCGTCAATGAATGTTTCGTTTTTACTACTGCAATTGTGTACGTAATGGTGATTTGCACTGTTAAAAATATACAACCTGTTCATTTAAGGAATCAAATGTACCACGCTGACTGCTATGACTCTTTACAGCTGGTAAACAGCAAAGCCGATCTTACGAAATTTGCACTGCGCTGCAACCTTTTGGAAAACACATATTATTTTTGTTTACACAGTGGTAGTTGGAATTTCATCTTCAGCACTTATTGTTCGACATTTAATTAAAAGATGAGTGAACAATTCCTGACGTTCTTAAGAGATTTTTTATAACGCCGCAGTAGTAATTAATTAAGCATTATATCCCATAAGATCACATATCTCGAGCGTTCTGGTTCATAATTCGATATGCGCAACAAAGCATCTAAGTTTTTTCCAAATACATTCGGAACTAGAGTTCTGCAAATTCTATCCTATATAATGTAACAAACAGTGTCTCAGATAAATGTCAGCAACAATTTTTCTCATCTCAGGGCGCATTGTTCTGTGAAACGCGCATGATTAGCAAAATTCTTTATTTGAGTCAATGCTAAAAGAGCACAATAAGTTCGTATAAATTATAGTTAAATGAGGGGGAAATTACATGCCGGTTTGATAAAAACCCCTTACAGACGTTTATTGTTATTGCAAGTAAACGTGCCAAAGATAAAAGTAAAAACTCGTGCAAAAGATTAATGTAAGAACTCGTTCGAAAGATAAATGTAAAAGCTCGTACGAATACCATTAACAATTATTACCAACCTCATCAAAATTACCCTCCCAAGAGATTACACTAGTTCTGAAGCATTTCCTACCACCGCAGACAGACGCCAAATTGCCTGATTACTGATAACGTTATCCTAAAATATTTTGTAACCTGTAGTGGGCAATCAAACGCTAAACAATGTACAGCACGAAAATGCAAATATATAAAATATATCACAGAAAAATTAAGGGGCGCACACCATGTGCTTAAATAAAAAATCCTAATACATTATATTGACAAAGAGCGACATCTTGTACACTAGTTCTCAAACCAAAGACTTTTATGGGTCGGACGTTAAATAGTTAAAAAATGAACGGTCCAGTGCGGGGAGGGGGAAGGGGATTCGGTGTTGACAGCCCACAAAGTTAGGGTTAGTATAAGGACGTTAGCTTGGGTTAAGGCTCAGACTCATATCGCAAACTGCATACAATGCATTTCACTTCCGCTCAGGTTAATTTTTCCAAATGAAATATATTTACACCGAGGTCGGAGTAGCTGGTCTCCCCCCACATGGAAGGCAAGTTTTCAGGTCCAAAACGAGCAGCTCTATATTGTTTATATTCATTATCATAACTCATTTTAGTTATTTCAATGTTAACACTAGACACTTTTTCTCTAACAAAGATCCCGGGGTCAAAGTCGGGAAAGTGAAAGGAGTGCGATTTAGCGCTATTCCGCATAGTCACACGTTAGTAACGGGGATAACTGAGTTTGTCCTGTTGTGTGCGTTTGTACGTGCGTTGTTGTTCGCTCGCTTTGTGAACGTCTCAACTGAACGAGAACCTTTCGAAATAACTTTAAGTATTACACACACAAGCCTTGCCCAAAAATATGTGTACCAGTAAGTCACAATCGATGGTGAAACGGTGCGAGCGCGGTTTTATGAAGTGGTAATTTTGTGAATCGCACGCAATACAAAATCAGATAAATGAAAACGTACTACAATTTGGAAATCGGGCTCGTCGACACTTGAAACTCAATTAAAATGTATAATATAGCCAAGTTGGACTATAGATAGTAAATGCATCGTATGCAGCGCGCTTGATAATTTAGTAGGCACTACTAAAAAGTAAAAACAAGCAATACCACCGCGAAATTTAAAAAAATCGCTGTTTCTGGCAGTATTTGTGCCGGTCTATAAATAACCAAACCATCGTATCGAGTGTACCGAAAGATCGATACTGACAAATCCTGATGGCCTGCACGCAACACGTAATTAAACAACTGAAGACAGGCTATATTCCATCGGCAATCAAGTTCAATGACCCTAAAACGATTGAAAACATCTGAAAAGACGTGAGATACTCATGGATTCTAAATTTAGCGTGCCGAAAGACCTATAGCAACTATTCTTGATGCCCTGTACGCAATACGTAACCAAATAACTTAAGACAGACTAGTCTAGATAACCAAATCATTGTATTCAGCGTTCAGAGAAACCTATTATAGACTATTTTTATGCCCTGCACCCAATGCATAACCAAAGAAATGAAATCACACTACATTTTGGAGGTCGGGTTTATCGACCCTGAAACCTCAAGTAAAGGTATAATATAGTCAAGGTGAACAATTAGTTAGCACAACCATCGTATTCAGCGTACTTCATAACCTAATAGACACTCATTGATATGCAAAAAACACACAATTCTATTCCGAAATTTGAAAAATCAATATTTCTGGCAAAGGGTAGACGAGCCATATTCGAGCCCACCGCGGCCCAGGGAGTAGTCCACCAAAAAGTCGTGGACCTCGATGAGCTGATTATGTGTCCTTTTTCATTGCGAAATCTCTGTACGCGAGAAATGGGCTGCCAAAGACCGATACTCGTGTTGCCAAATTTCGTAAAGTATCCTTAAAACCCCTTTTGTCATTTTACCCAGATGGATAGAGAGCAGTTTGCGTTTAACTAAAGGACAAATCCTAATCACTTTTTGTATCGTATAATACAATTCATCGAAATCCATCCACCCGAAGATGGATCGTCGACCATTTGCCAGAAATACCTATTTTTCTACTTTGACGTGACAATATGTCAAAATGAGTGACAGAAACAAACAAAAAATTTTCATGAATTTCCCCCCTAACGCCCTTACTGGAAACGCCATAATACACATTTTTGTAATAAAAATATGTTAATCCAACATGATGGTGCATACGCGGTAATGTAAGGTCATAAATTCACGCAGTATAATATAGAATAAATAGTATAATATACTAGTAAACGTAATAAATTACAAAAAGTCAGCGGAGAAACAGGCAAAGTATTTAGTATCTTATTTGTGTGTACATGTGTTTCAACTAACTATTTAATAAATTTATAATAAGTATCACGTTTTAGGCAATTGATGTCAAATAAAATGTACAAAAAGCTCGCTAGCTAAAAAATTAGCTACTTAGTGACATCAACTAATTAGCTAATTAATTAGATCCCATGATAAAATCATAATCAGTGACATCGAAAACCCCCAAGCGCAACAAATTAGAAAATTTGAAGTGATTTTAATATTTGCATGAAATTTAATTAATCAACTAATTAGCATATACGGCCAGGTGTTAGAGCATCAAAAATGTCATATTCGTGATCAGCGACATACAAAACCTCCGCTGCAAATTATTTTTAATTTTTGAGTACTTTGAAAATTTTCAAAAAATTATCTAATTAACAATATTAATTAGTAAATTAGCTAAATAACTAATTAATTAGCATGTTTGTAACTTCCTCGAATAGTAAATAAACACCAGATTCACAATCACCATAACGAGATGTAGTATAATGCACCAAAATAATAGCTTTACACTAATTTACTGAAAAATATGCAATTTTTGTTTGAAAATGCTAAAAATGTGTTAACACGGTTAACTAATTAGGTAATTACTATTTATCTAAAGCAAATTTTGACAAAAATATAACTAGAAACTAGAAATCTATATGTATTGCACCTGTCCGATATTAGGCCTTTCAAACAAAAAAAATTTAGATTAGATTAAGCAAATTTTGACAGAAATATAACTAGAAACTAGAAATCTATATGTATTGCACCTGTCCGATATTAGGCCTTTCAAACAAACAAATTTAGATCGGCCCAGTAGTCATTGAGGAGTTCAACGAACCAACGAACGGACAAGCGGTGCCAAATTTTCCATCTCTGACGAAAATAAAAACGCTTTGCTCCGCTTAATAAGGCAAAACCGAAGCCTAACAACAAAAACAGAACCGCATTCACGGAACGCTTTGAACAGGATTTCTATTCGCATCGACCAGGTCACTTTTCATCGTATCAGAACTATTGTTCCCGCTTGCTCGTAGCTTCATTGTTGCCAGATCGGCTCTAAAAATGCAATAATTGAATCGTTCGAGCCTAACTGAGATATATATCCTAAAAGACATAATATAATGACAATTAGTGGCTAGACCTTGACGTTTCTACAGCCTCGTATACCAGCGCTCAAAGATCTGATTGTTCGCACAAGTATTACTTTATTCTTTGTATATTCTTTGGCGTCTCCGCTTGATAGTCTCGATAAATTACCAGCTAAGCTAAGGAGTAACTGTGGTACCGACTAAAATGTGGTAAAATGGTTGGTCCAGTGAATCGCAACAAATAATAGATAATCTAATAGACTATGTCCAAACATAGGTAGGATATTCTGAGAAAACAAATAGTACAGACGGATATCACACGAATACAAAGTACTGTGTCAACAACAGCACTACTGGATTTCGACTGGGACGAAAATACGGCACAATAATACACCATTCCTATAAGATTTTATCATAATTATTCTTGAACAGAGCGAAATTTAACACCGAACATGTATATACATCATCAATGTGGGGAAATCATTTCTTCGAAGAAGACTATTAGAAAAAGCTATTACTATATTCTAGTTTTATAATGGCTAGAAAACAATAAAATGATGTCCATCAGTGATGTAAATAAAATTTCGGTACACTAACTTTTTACCCAGTGCCATTGTACCATATATCAAACCATTGAGCACAATAATAAGACCGCCAGTGAGCACACTTGGCCCCTGACACAAAGCTATCGGTACAAAGCCAAACCTGAAAAAGAACTACAAATCCAAAAATGCTATTCAATTGCTCAACAGTCACTAGTTCGAACATAATGGATCAAAACAGCCAAAAATCCTGGATTATTGTTAAACTAAACTAGAAGCACAACTGCTTATGATTTACGTAGTGTACGTGCACGGTGTATTAAAACTTTTTATTTTCAAGGCCTCATTATTTTAATGCACATAAATCCCCATATAAAAATCTTACCGAAAGAGCAACGATTTCTCTTCTTCATTAGCTAAATAAAAACAAAATCTAGCGACAAATACCAAGAATAAATTTTAGGTTCTATTTATCTGCTCTGCTAGAAATTTTCAACCTCAACAACCTTAATTTACAAGGCAGTGAAGCAAACGATATTGAATTAGACTGCCGTTGTCGGTCACACATCAGAGAAATGCCATTGTACCAATAAGGTGGACTCACCAGACTTTCCTGACTACAAGGGTCATCGTCCAAAATTTCTGAGAGAAGCTGTAAATCATGGATTGTCCTAAGATAACAAAACTTAACACAAATTTATGTTTATGCTTTAACATGAATCTTGTTCCTATCATTATTCTCCTGGTGAAAAACTAACTGGCCTAGTCACAGTAAAGTGGATGGGGAGAGCCCCATCTAACCCCCCACTCAGCCAAAACCCCCAAAGTACACCTAAATCCAAAAATTTTGTTGTCTCAAAATTAATGTTTTTGTTTGCAAAATGTTTTTAAACATTAATTACCACTATTTCTTACGCTCAAACATCGTTTTTATAGCTTAAAAATGCATTCACGGCAGTGAAACTACATGAAAATATTTAGTATTTTTAAGCAAAGTTAACTCCCCCAATCTAGAAAGTCTCCCGAGAATGAACACGAGGGCCCCTGTAGTTCCTCCAACTCTTCGGAGGGCTGTGAAAGGGGCCAGATTAATAAATCGCACACACCGTGTGGGGAACCAGAGAGAGTAAGGCTAATAATAATGAGAGCGAATAATAAAAAATAATTATTTCAAAATTCAAAGTTATTTAAACTTCCTAAGCATACATTTCCAACATCACAAAGACAATAGCAAAATACCTTAACAGAATCGTTACGATCATTTTCAGCACATGCATAACCACATAAATTGTACTTGTTCCTTGAATGACCAAAGATGCAAACTGTCGAAATTTATACATAGAATTTTCAAAATACAATCTAACAAAAACCGCATGCAAAAATCTTTTTCCGAAGTTGAATTATTTTTAGATTATATTAGACTAGATTTAACTATACTGGGCTAGAAAAACATGCGGGAACATGAATGACATGTCCATTGCATCAGCCCGTTAAACTGTGAATGACGTCAGAATCTGGGATTTAAAAACTGTAAATGTGCAAAGTATTACCTTGTCTTGGATTACGTAAGACGGTTGTATTCCGTTTTAATCATGGTTTTCAACAGCAAGCCTACCAGTACTGAGAATAAACTTACATAATTTCTTGTAATCTATCAAGCTTCTATATTAATTACTGTATTCCCTATAATTTCTCTCCGACTCTCTGCAAACCTAGGACAAGCACACAGAAAGCGTTCTGATGTCTCGTCGATGCCGCAAAGAGAGCAATGTTTATTTCCTGTAACTTTTAACTTAGGTAGGTGGAAGTTTAGCCAGCTATGCCCCGTTATTCCCTGAACGACTGTCTTATTCTGTCTTTCGTTAATCCAAACAAATAATTACTATATTTCTTATTCGGCGTACTATTGATACTCTTTGTCTGTTTACACGTCGTTTCCTGCATCCATCTAGTAACAAACTTTCTATGTAGCCAAAATTTTATCCTTGTTGCAACTTCCTTCCTTGAGATTGGAAGGATAGGTTCTGGTCCTACAGGTAGCTTTGATGAACCTCTTCGGGCTAGCTGATCAGCTGTTTCATTTCCTTCAATGTTACCATGATCTGGTACCCATATAAGTGATACCTCATTCAGTTTGGACAATCTTAAATCCACCCTGCACTTTGAGACTAATTTGGATTTAACCAGGCCTCAAGTGCTTTGAGAGCAGCGCGGCTGTCTGAAAAGATCCTTATATTCATATTGCGCGTTTTATTTTCTATGATATTGTCTGCACAGGCTTTTATCGCATATACTTCTGCTTGGAAAACACTTATGCACCCAGTGAGTATACATGGTTTCTTGTTCCCATTTAGAATCCTGCTCCAGTGGAAGTTTTCCCCTGGAGTTTCGCAAGAGATCCATCTGTGTAATATATTATAGTGTTATTAGACTCCTCTCTAAGTCGCCTAGTCTCATCTAGCCAACCATCACGATTTGGAACAACTGTGTGCCAAGTACACTCATCCGCTATTTGCGATGACATATAGTCGCAAGGAAAGTTAAGTACAGGCAATTCATTCCTAATTTCTTCTGTATCAGCATGATACCCTTGAATTACATCAAGTGTATGCGGACATATACATTGAATCCTATGCAACTCTTTTATACCTTCTTCTATGACCGCTAGATCTAGTGGCAAAACATTTAATAAAACTTCCATTCCTAACGTCGATGTCGATTTCAAGGCACCGGTTATCATGACACAGGCTAATCTGGATACTTTCGCAAGCTTTCTTGCATATGTTTTAAGTTGGACTTTAGGCCACCAGACTACAGCACCGTAACAAACGGATGGACGTACGATGGTATTATAAATATACCATAAAATCTTAGGTTTAATTCCCCATGTCTTTCCAATTATTCCTCTACGTGTCATTAGTGTGCTGAGCCCCTTTTTTCACGGCAAGTTGAATTATACATAGCATAAAGTCTTCAACTCATGACTAGAAACTCAGGCAACGCCGCGTGATATTTCGGCGACGCATACAAATCAGTATTTAATGTTAAACACGATATTACAATACGTTATGTCAATAATCAATTCGAATGCATTACGTCAATAATAAAATCGTCGCAAAATTAATGAAGTATCTCGAGATTAGTGAAAAATAAAAAATACTCTCACGTTACATAGAGAGCAGCTTTTTGCCAATGCGGTGTAGTGTCGGAAAAATTCGATATTCGATCAATAAAATCAAGCCAAAGGCAAAAGCAAGGTGCCTCGAACGCGACCAGTAGAAATCCGAAAAGTCTGTAACCAAGAACTAAAAAATGGTTAATACCAAAAACAATAAATAAACGAGTTTTGTTTAGCTGCACATTACTTAATGGTTTTGTTCTATTCAATACTGACAAAACCCAATTTAGATTTTCTTTTTGGACCTGGTACGGATTTATCATGACATGAAATCACATTGTATCGTGGTGAGATAACTAACCACAGCCCCTACCTTTATAATCAAGTTTTGGCAAACATCAAAATTATTATTTAAAAAAGCTATACTAAGTCATGCTGCTGCAGAACCGAATGTCTATCTTAGATGTCTTATGGAACAGATAACATATCTATTTCAATCAATAGTCCTTCTAAAACATTGACTGTTGAGCCTACGAGCCTACAGCACGTTTCATAGATATACCTATTCACCATGGGCTGAAAATTGACCATATGACATATACAAGAATCCGTGCAAAATTCGTCTAAGCGATATTTTTTCAGAAATTGAGGTATATAGTTCTGGCCTAATCGTGGCAAACCGCGCTGTTTTAGCGATATTTTGGTCGTAGAAAACCCCTCTGCATGATGGAAACTGATTGGTAATCGTGCCTAAGCGCCAAAAATTAAAGTACCCTAGCATACAAAATCCGTCTAGCCGACTTCGATGGCGCTAAGACGTATTTCGCATGATCAACTGCTGCGAACTATGTCACTTAGGCATTTTCATAGTTATATACAGCAGCATTTTTTCACTTTAGCCAGATCACGGTAAAGATCAGAATGTGATACAAACATTTAGCTAGTCTTACAGAGTCTCTCTGCTCTCTGCACCCCGACCCATTGTAGGATTGTGTGATAACGGATATTATACTAGCATTTAGCCGTCCAATTGCAGAGTCTACCGGCTCTCTGCACCACGACCCATTGTACGATTGCGGGATAACGGATATAATACTAGCATTTAGCCGTCCAATTTCAGAGTATGCCGGTTTTCTACACGCCGGCCCATTGCAAGATTGCGCGATAACGAATATAATACTAGCATTTAGCTGTCCAATTGCAGAGTCTGCTGGCTTTCTGCATCCCGCCCCATTGTAAGATTGCGTGATAGGTATAATACTAGCATTCAGTCGTCCAATTGCAGAGTCTGCCGGCTCTCTGCACCCCCGTCCGGTGTTGGATTGTGCGTCAGTGTGTTAACTCATGCAAATATTATAACGTAGATGTTACTGCTATTGTGCGGCTTATTTTTAGGATCTGCTTATTAGATATTAGACTACGAACGATTAAATACATTATGCCCAAAAGTAGTAGCAATATATAAAATACTCAGTTAACGTCGAAGACTGAGTTTGGGCCCGGTGGGGACCTTGTGTTATAGTAGAACGATACTAGCACCTGTTTACAAGCCAAGATAATACTATGCTGGCCTGTCCACAGCCCTCCGAAAAGTGGGTAAACTTCGGGGGGGCACCCATGTTATTTTCATGCATCTTAACTCCCGTGAATGTATTTTCAAGCTAAAACGATATTTTAGCATTATAAATAGTGGTAATTAATGTTTAAAAACCAGTTTGCAGACAAAAACATAAATTTTTAGACATAAAAATTTTTTGGAATTAGTTGAACATGGGGGTTTCGGCCGCGTGGGGGGACGGACATGGGGAGAAATCTCACGAACATGGTGGATTCGGAAAGTGGGCGGTACCCCCACCCCCCACTGTGGACAGGCCAACCATGTGTGGTGGATCAGAGACCAGTATTCACATTTGCCTGCAAATACAATATTCTTACCATTTAATAATAACAGTTTGGGTAAATTTCTGAACATATATAACAGAAAAGACGTCGAAAGCATATGCAGACGCCATTGAACACGTGTACACGTACTGCGGCGCAATAGATTGTATGATGCGATAACTATTATGGAAAACACTACGCAACCAGGTGCAAATTTTCTGGAAGTAGCAACGGCGGAAGTTATCGATACTGTAGAAGAAAATGCTATTCGCGTCGACATGGCGCGCGCCACGGCTCAAGCGTCTGCAGCACCAACTACATCGCGAAAGTTCAGTCGTGTTATGAACCACTCGCTTAGTAACTCAGAGAGTGACGGTTGCGAAGGTTTTCCTGTTGGTCGCACGTCGCGCAAAAGACGGCGCAACGAAAGCAGCTGGAGGAGCAACATCAGGAAAGATACAGTGTCGAAACGCCTCGCTCACTTGTCGTCAGGGAAATCGAGTAAAATAATTCCTGCCAAAACAACTGCGTACCGAGCTTGAGTCGTACTTTTAGACCTCTATAATATATCTGTATGTATGCACCTTCTTGACTACTATGTATCCATGCAATTGGTTCAGTTATATTTATTGATTCGCTGTATCCTATTGTATAATATATATGTAGTCATCATGCTGCATTACTCACTTCCACAAACGTAATGCCCATACGACCCCGGCTATCGCAACCTCGAGGGCGGACCTAATGGGTTCAAATTTCTACTTTTCCTGTTTGATTCGGGTCAGTCCCATGAAATTACGGAGCTTAGCAAGCCGCAGGAGCACTCCACAGGATGTGTTCTGATCCTGCCGGACGGGTTGCGCACGTAGCCTAAGCGGTACTACCTTTGAGGTCCCTAGGGAAGTTGGCTCCGTCACCTGCTCTTAGGCCAAAGAGACCATGGCACTATTCCCTTTCATCGTTTAACCACTACAGCGAATTAATGATGTATTAAAATTTTGCTGATAAATTCTTTTTATAATGTGCTGTATTTTTGTTGTCATAGGACCATCTATTTTTCACACTGTTACGTATTTGATAATTACTCAATGCTACGGTTGTGCTGGTCGGGTAGTCAATTACCCCGCTATTGTCCGTATGGGGGTGGGGTAATTAACGACCAATGGGCTGTCAATTACCTCACTGCCGTCTATAACTATTTTTTCTTAAACAGGTTTTAGGTCATAATGACTGTTAGTAATACTAGTTAATATAGCTGTTCTATAATAATCAAACAACAATAAAAAGCCATTGGTACGCCAGAGTAAATGAAAACCGCGTATTAGATCCCTCTAAGGCTGGAAGAAAAACAGTTTTCGCGGTAGAACAAGGGAACCAGCTAGCGGACGCAATCATCGAAATGGCAGAATGTGGATTCGCTCCTACGACGCGTGACATACGGAACATTGTGGCTAATTATGTTTCATTCAATGACGAACATTGAGAAGTGGCTAGAAAATTCTTTGGCAATAACGGGCGACCGGGGAAAGACTGGCTATACTCATTTCTTAAACGCAACAATTTATCGGTTAAACAAGCAACTAAGCTCTCCGTTCCACGTTATAATGCCACGAAAAGCCCGTTCATTATTTACTCTTTTTTGGTCTCCTTAAACGGACGTGGGATCGGTTACAGCTGCACGATAAACCAAATCTTATTTGGAACTGCGATGAATCTTCTCTACCAGATGATCCATCGTCGTGCAAAGTGGTGTCGTGTAAGGGTCAAAAACACTCCATATCGTAGCCGGGACAGGGCGTGAATGCGTTACCGTACTTGCAGTAGCTTCAGCAGCTGATATTGCCTTGCCGCCATTAATTGTTCACCAGGGAAAGTATGTTTAGACTACCTGAAAACCTGTTATACCTAAGATGCCGTAAAACCATGGGTCTACGCTAATTCTAATGGCTGGATGGACACAGACACTTTCTTTAAATGGTTCCAAATGTCTGCTGAAAAACGGTCACATACACGGATGATAACCTGAAGCCAAGGTTGTTGATCTTCGATGGTCATATGTCACACGTTTCTTATGCCACTATTAAATTTGCAAGTGAAATAAAATCACGTTATTGAAGCTTCCCCCGCACACGACAGATCTTACTCAGCCACTTACTCTTGCTAAAGGACAACTGGGGAAAAAGCCCGATTAAAAACAAATCAAGGTAGATTGTGTCGTGCGGAGTTCGCCGCAATACTTACCGAGATCTGGTCAAAAGCTATCTGTGCCACAAATATTAAGAGTGGGTTTGAGAAATCTGGAATATACCCGTTAAATTCGAAGAAATATCCCGAGTATCGTTTCGATAAAGCCATTTTGGACGATTACGATTATTGGATAGCCGAAGTGAAACCAGATCTCGACGAAGATAGAATCAAAGGTTACGACCAAGATTTGCAGAAAGGTTCCGACGCCTGTGAATGTGACAATACGGAAACCGGGTCTCAAATTCCCACCACATCTACGTCTGAACGAGGATGTTCTTCAAGTAATGCGCCATGTGGATCTAAGGGATCATATTACTGGATACCTGAGAGAGAATTTGTCCCGAATAGCGCCAAGAAACTCGAGAAGGCAAGATCGGCCAGGGACGACTCTTTTCAAGCGGCTATTCTTCGTTCCATAGTAAACACAACTCCAACGTCTGGTCAACCGGGACAGAGGCGGCGAATGAAGGTTAACCCTCATGCGGAGATTGTCACAGACGACAAACAATTCGTAGCTGCTGAGGCGTTACTAAATGCAAAACTAGCTGCTGAAGAAACAAGGCGTAAACGAAAGGCAGAGAGAATTAAGGGTTCAGCAAATGGTTCTTCGAAGCTCAAATCTGTAACGTCGAAGTGCCTGTCGCCGCCACAAAATCTAAATTCCGTAACGAAAAGTACCAAATTTACGATTTCTCGACGGTTCCGGAGTTATGGGCCGGAGTCGCTACTTTTAAGTCCAAATTTTTATGAATTTTTCTTTTACTTTTATGAGCTAACTTAGCCAGCGAAAATGAACGCTGGTAGCTGATAAAATTTTAGTTACCGCAGTTTACCAGTGTACTTATCGATATTGAACACTGGTAAAGTGATATTTCACTTTTCCTACTAATATTTTCAGTAAATTTGCTCATTTGCTGTTCGCTATAGGGCGAACAGCCATATTTTTTGTGGTCCTCATTCGTGAGGACGGTAGTGACAACTATCCGTCAGGGCCACTCTTTTCTATCAAAAATCGAAGTAACCTTGCGATTCTACCACGCGGGCTAGGAGGGGAGTCGTACCGTCTTCTGTATCCACGAACCGGGTATTGCAAAAGCTCGCCATACTCGCGTTTTCTACCAGTTAAAGAGCTGGTTTATAAGCGTAACAATTACTAACTTTTCCCTAAAAATCATCCTATCCAAAACAAGTTATTCACGACTACGTGTAACTCCAACCTGCAAATCACAAGGGTACAACAAAGTACGATAATCGTAAAAAGGTATAAAATCATAACAAAAGATAGGCGCTTTTGTGGCCTTAAACAACAAGAAAGAGGTATGAATATGGTATATATAACGGTTAACAAGTACGATTCAAATGTTTGTGTTTTTTGGTTTGGGTGGGTTTTGGTTGGTGTGGTGGTGTTGGGGGGGTGTTTGGTTGTTTGTGTGTTTTGGTGTGTTTTTGTGTGTTGTGTTTGGGTATACAACGGTAATCAGGCTGCCAAGTCGTACACATCCATCTAAAAATGCACATAAGCACCAACAATAATTCCAATGGTACACAGATACACGGTATGATCAGCATTTCACGAATCTAATGCATAATACATGCCTTTATGGCAATCAAAATGGTTCAACAAAGCGATGGTAATGTTAATATATATCCATAATTCAAGTACTCCAATAAAGCCTTTATGGCCTACAACATTACGGTTACAACAGCGATAATAATATACAGGTTACATATACCAATAGGCACCTTTATGGCGCTACAATCAACATGTATATACGGTAACGACACCTCGACGATTATCCATCCCTGAAAGGTTAATAACGATACCCATTTTGATCACAAAACTGTCGGCGATGCAGGCCGAAATATGACGAAAATCCTTATTCTTAGCGAGGTTAACGAGCGTAACGATTCATGACTTGCGGCACGCATATATTGTCTATAAATAGGGTGACAAGAAGTCCCTATAGTCGGTTCCTATATGCGGGGGAAATCGGCTTATGTATTCGCTTGGGCGGAAAGATTATTAGTTGGTTCTAATTCTATACACGTACGTATTCCGATGCAATGGTTGGTTTCGTGCCCGGTTGGGTCTTTTCCATTAGGTATTGTAAGTTGGGGAGACATCCGTAGCTAAATTAAAAAATGTTGGCCATTACACCTGTGGCCAGGATTAATGGGGTATTTGACTAAATGTTGGCCATTACACTGTGGCCATGATTAATCTATCACGTAACGATATTCGTAAATGTTGGCCATTAGGGTGTGGCCAGGATTGATCTACCTCGTAACGATCCAGTACGGATCTGTTACATATACATTGTTTTTGCCGTATCAATTCATGTCGTGCATCACAGTGACTGATTATTATACGCCGTAGATTAGGATAAGCCGAAACAGATTCGTTTTCCTTTCGTATCCCCATAGTGTACGCTTAGTCCCTCGCCCAACCGTGCATTTCCTTAGCCGCCGTTTAACACCTGAACCGATTTGGCCGGCGTTCCGCAAGCAGTTACTGCGATGATAACTGAAATTCGCTTTGCTATTCCGTTTTCCCTCAACCGTGTCGAGTACGGTAAGCGCACCTCTCGTCTAAGAAACTTTTATGTGATGTTAGTAAATTCACGCCGTGATTTATGCAGCTGCGAGCGTTTTATATAAATAAGGCGATGACTCCGATATACATGATAAAACAAATTCCCAGACCTAACAATTCTGGAATACCCGTGCTTCCGTATAACGAGAGGACAGATTGTTATATTGTTGTATAGCAAAATAGTGGTCAGTACAGCTGTACCGCCTAGACCAGTCGGCCGCACTACAAATAGTAAAAAAGGGAATTATTATTATTATTTATTATGTAATATTAAATATTATTTACTGTTATTATTGTCATATTATAATAATGATCGTTTACATTGCTATAGGGGTTACTGAATTATGTAGGTTTTTAGATTCGGTATATCGTGGTTGTTTTGACTTCACAATGTTGCAACTTTAAGTTCTTAGGTGCTATCTGAAGAACTAGCGAAAGAAACTGTAGCGAAAGAAACTGGAAGTTTACGAAATGTCAACATCGTGGGTTTCTAGAATAATTGGAAGTTGCTGCACACGATGATTGTTTTAAAATGTCACAGAGCTGAATATATATATGCGAACTTGTAGTCTTTTATTATTCCAGTTTTATATCTTGTCACTGTGGGTTTACAGTTTGCATTAAAGTTACTTGGGTGTAGTTTGCTATTAGTTGAATTGTTTGCAGGCTACGTAGCTACTTGCGTTTTGAATACACGGCGCAGTAGTTGCTTCGGGTTCTTAAGCTTAAACACATCTAGGTATAGCATCTGCGTGAATAGACTCTGGACCGCCTGGTCAGACGGGCACTCAGATTCTGTTCATGATCACAGCATAACCTCCGCAACCATTCGGTCATCGTTACAGTTGTATCACTCGTGTTATCCCTTATGATGTGTTTGTATGCGATTTCGGGTTGTCAATAAATTCCATTTTAATCAAGACCCGTGATGTTATTGTGTTTCGATGCCCAATGTAGCGATACGTATTGAAGAGGTTTGAAATCGTCGCCCCGCGTTCAAGCTTGCCGTGCAGAAGGTGTAAACCTTAGCGTACCTCGCCGATTCATTGTTGAGGATGAGAGTGTGAATGAGTGCGACATAAAATTTCCTCACAGACTTTCGCTGGTTGACCAAACACGCGATCCAATGTTAAACTTCTAAGGATGTGTTGGACCCTAGCGGGGGCCGCTGGCTAACTAAATTAATTGTTCTCGAAAGTTAAACACGTAAATTAACAATTCCAGGTGGAACGATGGTAGGAAATAGCGGTATGGTCTCTTTGGCCCTTTGACCAAACACGCTATCCAATGTTAAACTTCTAGGGATTTGTTGGACCCTAGTGGAGGCCACTGGCTAAATAAATTAATCGTTCTCGAAAGTAAAACACGTAAATTAACAATTCCAGGTGGAACCATGGTCGGAAATAGCGGTATGGTCTCTTTGGCCTGTGAAGAAGTGACGAAGCCAACTTCTCTAGGGACCTCAAAGACAGTACCACTTAGACTACGTGTCCAATCCGTCCAGAAGGATCAGAACACTTCCTGTGAAAGGCTCCTGCGGCTTGTTAAGCTCCGTAGCTTCTTTGATCAACCCAAAAAAGAAAAATGAACCCATTAACTCTGTCCTCGAAGTTACGATTGCCGGCGTCGTACGGGCATTGCGTTTTGGAAGTGCGCAGTGCAAAAGCGTCACGTGGACTATTACACATACATAAGTTGCTTTGTTGTAAATTCTTCTCTCAACTGTTGGCAAAGACTCAGTCGCTGTGCCTGCAATATTAATATGCTACCAGCGACAAGCTTGTTCTTAAATTACGTGAGCGACGCGGGAGGGGGAATAGACTCTATTCTAAACAACAATGCCACAAAAAACATAGCAATAAGAAAACGCACTGCATTAAACCTCGCGAAAAAATAACGTTCATTCAGCACAACCACACGCTCACAATTTTTCGTTGATTCGTTTATTAAATATTTTGAACCTAACACGGTGGAAAAGCGTAGATAGAATAAATGCGTATTTTTACGTTTATTCGTCCGTTGCTATATACTATTTCCCGAGTTCACTAATATATATCAGGGAGTAACCGATATTGCGGCTCCGGTTCGGGCGAAAAACGTGTTCCGGCAAAAGACAAAAACCATACCGGAACCATAATTCCAGTTTAAAATTGTCCACATTTTTGCTTCATCTGTGGTCCAATTGTGCGTTATTACACAATGATCAAGTGCTGACACAACCAAACAAAAGAAAAGAATAACTCAGTAAATTACACTGTGAAACGTAAGTAGGATTCAATTTCAGTAATCATTTTCTATTTTCACCCGACAGGTCGATGCTTGTAGCAGCTTATCCATTGAGAAATCTATATGTATATATTAGAATTGAACCGATCCGACTTGATATACATAATAATAACGTATGGATTATTGAAGTACTTAGCTGTAAGCTTGGCTAATAAAAATTGCGTTAAGCACCAGGCAGTGCGGTTGTAAACTTTGTAATCAGTTTACATTGGAGTAAAGTAACATTATCTGGAAAACATCCAGAAACTGCGTTCTTGGGAATGAATTGTATGTATTCAAACTGTGCGAACAGTATAACTGTTTGTCTCATTTATAGCATAATGATCAGAAAATTGTCTTCATCTAACTGATGGGCACTGTTTGCCCAATACTAGTGTGAACGTCTCGGACCAACGATCAGAAAATTACATACCATTTTATTTTCTGTTGGAACCACAAAAACCAATAATTTCAAGTTTCCTACGTAATAACATATAAAACGAAAGTATATCTTGTATAGAGAGGCGATTAGAGACAGCAAAATTGCATAGTCTAAGCTCGATTCAATACAAGAATGTTCAGTTTGACGCAGTTTACGCAAGCCTGTTCAGTTGGAGGCATTTCTCCGCTGGGAGTCCAAAATCCGACATCTTTATTGATAAATATGTTAGCTTCCTCAGCCTCTTCTAAGTTCCACAGAGGCAATAATGTCATCGCAATAAAGTTTAATGTAAAATTTTTTAAAATACAATTTAAATTCACAGTGCCTTCATTTCGTCCTCCATTTGTTTTACTATATACAAGTTTCGAAGGCCAGGTTCCGGCTTAAATAGACAGTTCCGGTAAATTTCGGTTCCTGTTATTCCCTGATATAAATTATTCGGTATTCAAATTCAGACGAATATTGGAAACCGAATATTCCGTATTCGGTGAATTTTAGTGTTAGGTACATCCCTAATCAATACTGCAATGTTGTCGAAATGAGAGACCTAAAAGCAAAATGGTTCTTGCATATGTGCTATTTGGTCTGGAGGTAATTATCCATCTGGTTCAAGAGATTTGCTAAAGGTAGAAACCAAAGTTACGGGTCTATAGGTAGTTTTTATGATTGTCTTTACTTTGTTTTTTATGAATTGGAACAATCTCGCCAATTTTAAAACCTTCGGGTACCTGAAATGTGTCAATTGCTCGATTACAAATTAAAATATAACGGTAACACAACAGCATCAGCAAGTGTAGTAACAAAAAATTGGGGAACATTATCTTCACCAGTACTATTCTTAGCTGCAAGTTCACTGATTGCATTATACACTTTGATGTTGAGATATATGAATTTTAGAAAAAGTACACTGATGCCGAGGAAGATTGTCAAATGAAACATTATTATAATTAACAAAAAGTGATTTTAAAAATCATTAGATACGTACCTCAGCTTTACCTTTGCCAGTAATAAATATTTTTCCTTAATAATTCGAAATCGGGCTTGACGAGTTTAGTTTAAGTTAGCTATTTATATAACTCCAAAACGTTTTCGGGGAATTAGAGTGAAAAGTTGTACACTCAGCGAGGCATATATCGTTTGTTTAAATTTTTTGCACAGCCACGCGGCTTGTGCCCAATATTTTCTGATATGAGGAGTATTAGATAGGAGGGAGAAACGCGGATGGCATACTGGACTCTCCAAATTGGCGACCCAGGCTTGTTCAAGTATGGTAACCAATGGTAAAACCGGGTGCCCCCGATTCGATCCCCCTGGAAAAATTTTGGGCTATCCACGGTTAACCGCCCCTTGACAAAATTTTTTGTTACCACTGGGTAAAACAACCCAAATGGCATAAATAACTGCTTTGAATGTGGAATAAATAATGGCTTTCAGCATAACTGCCTTCCGAAACGCAAAATTACGTTACTTGAATTTTAAAACTTTCGTTATGCAAACACAATTCTTGTTATTCTTACCGGTCTGATTGGTTTGCGAACAGTTCTATAATGTATACAATTATATGAATTTTGTGTGCCAACAGACCGAGCTTTCTTATGCAAAAAAATTGTTCGCGAACATAAAATACTGTTGAGATAAAGCTGTTCACGAACACACATATATATCCTAACACTACGTTAATACTAAAAAGAACATTAACTATGCGTTTATTGTTCGCGAACATGTGTCCATAACTAAAATATGTTAATATAATAATGCGAAAAATCTTAATGAAATTTTAACTGGAAATCCTGGAGCCGAATACAGTATATAGTTAAATCCGTATGTTTTGACATGACATCGTTCGACCATCGACGTGCAAGAGTATTTCAGTGAAAATTACAAGTCAACGCTTTAATATTAAAATTTCATAGTTAAAGGTGTTCGCGAAAGTCACAAATTTTTTTGCTCGATAAATAGGTGCGTTTGCCTTTACACATAAAAACCTGTTCGCGAACATTGATGTGGTGATATAACACGGGGTAGCAAACACTGATCCCATACTTCAATTAAATTAATCACGAGTAAAATCTCGAAAATATCAAGAGTATTGCAAAGAAAAATGTTTACGCATGAAACCCAAGACGTTCGCGAACATCATATTCGTACGTTTATTGATTTAATAATTGTTTTTTCAGCATAGATATTAAACTGAAGATGTTCGCGAACATCATATATGAACGTTCCGTGCCTATATACTGGTTTCACAGTTCAGTCAAAATAACCATTGCCAAAATTTGCACTTTTGTTATAATGCATATGGAGTGAGCGAACGTGTTATTATTATACGAACTTATATTATATAACTTATTATTATAACGAATATATATATATATATGTATTGCAATATCTTGTTCGCGAACCAAATCATGAAACTCAAAAGTAGCGCGTTTACGTTCACTAACAAAATCACAAATTGAGAACTTTAAACTCCAAATGGCCAGTAAGATGTTCGGTAACATTTTTGAAGTAATCAATAAACGGGCAATTTATTGTTCGTTAACGTTTTGGAACCGTTGACGAAAAGCCATTATTTCTGTTCTCAGAGGATTTTACCGATTGCTTGTACACCGAACAAGCTACTGCCAATCGCTAATTTCAAAATAGGATGTTAGGCGACGCAGGTTAAGTTTACTCATGCAAAAATTTGGTCAAAATTTGCACTAAAATTCTGTCCTGAACTCAAAAATTCCCAAATTTTGTTCCATAATCGATTTTCCGTCCATCGAAAGCGTTTTAGTCTTCTTTTTGACACGGTTTTAGTCGTTTTTCTTGGCAAAATGCCCCCTGGCAAAATTGTTCGCAACAAGGGGGGAGCTGGTTCACGTCCTGGCAAATTTTTCAGCGAATGAAGAGCCCAGGCGAACAGCGTCAGCTCACCATTTTACTTCTATCTAAGTCATGTCGTTATCCCTGCATGGTGCTGCATGAGGCCAAAAACTCAATTTCGGAACTTACTTATTTGTACATATAAGGCTAGAATGGGTTTGTAGGTTTTAGGGTTAAGCTGGGTATGTAGAGATCTATAGATTAGCAATTAAATGCTTAGCTTACGTACATCAATAGCGCTCCGGCGACAATGCAATAGATGCTGAACGACAAACAAGCGAATACACCAAACGCCATTGCAACTAGAATGGTAAAAAACGTAAATGTCAGACCCAAAATGGACATTATATATCGTAAACTTACGAAGAATCAAATAAACTGTTCTATTACCATTTGATTTTCTGAGTAAATCATAGGTGTCGAAGGCCCGTGGGTTTGGGAGGAGGTAGATGATCGCAGGTGGAGGGTGTCAATTTCTGAGATTTTTAAGAACTCAAAAATTTTCTCAATTCTACTAAAATTTCCCCGAATTTTGCCAATTTGCGATAAATTTTTCCTAATTTCCTATATTGTTTGTTAATTCTACCCATATTTGCTAAAATTTTTTGTGAAGCGTTCAGTGAGTGCATCTGGCTTGGGGGTGGTAGTACGAAGACTAGGGTGTTACCCGCACTACCCGCTATTGACACCTACGAACCAAATATATCTTTCCAGTGAACCACAGCTGACTAATTAACAACATTATTATATCCTTGAGACAAACATCAATGATTAATCAAAGAATCTCACAACTCACAATGATATGTTTCGACATGAACCCTATCATGTGTCGGCGCTATCAGAATACCTGGCTGGTCCAAAGTGGGGGGCCGGCATTTTCGGCTGCCCCCCGATAAAATGGAGGTACTCCCGGCTCAAAGCCCCCTGCTGAGAAAAACTAACGTCTAAACGCGACAAAATACGGCAAAAAATTAGCCCCCCCGGCAGATGAGTCGGGAGCCCTCAGGCTATAATTTCCG
Source organism: Trileptium ribeirensis (assembly GCA_030248225.1). Lineage (NCBI taxonomy): Eukaryota > Metazoa > Nematoda > Enoplea > Enoplida > Thoracostomopsidae > Trileptium > Trileptium ribeirensis. The sequence continues at coordinate 14,938 of JASANE010016307.1, read as the reverse complement.
AGGTTTGGACTAGCCAGAATACCATGTGAGATGGCTGGACAAAAATTATATATAGTACCACGGATCTTCTCACTTATAAGTGTAATATGAAACTTTATTCAGATAGGAAATACAAAGGGTGAGTGAGCAACCATGGCATTTTTGGGTGCTCTAGGAAAAAATGATGGCTGGGCAACCATTAGTACCACGTGTCTTCGCACTTAAAGTGTACACTGAGGCTTTATTCGGATAGGAAATACAAATCTCTCCAAAGGGTTAGTGTGCAACCTTGGCATTTTTGGGTGCTCCCTCTAGTTGACATAGAAATTTAACAAAAGTCCTTTACCGAAGTTAAAAATGTAATTCAAGTGAACATGGTTGGCAGATTGCTTTTAATCCCTGTACCTTTATGAGGCCATTTGTTAACAATTTTAGCGTTTTTCGTAATGAACATAAATTTTGAAAATTATATTCCGCAGATTCCGAAGCCTGAAGCGCTCCGTGTTCAAACCGCTCCGTACACTTATGGTCCCGCCAAAATCCGGTGCTGCCAATTCAGAAACAGTGAGAACCGCTCATGCCCCATGGCAAAATTATCAGCTAATAGAGAAGCTAGAAATACAGAAATACACCATGAAATAACTGAAACTGAAATTAGCCGGAAATTGAAACTAGTTTTATGAATCACCATGTCTTAACATAAAAGACACGACAATACATTCCATTCAACATCTGTGCGTAAACTCAAGATTCACGTTCTCTATAAATTGAGCAATTCGAACTGAACTCAAACAACTGCGATAAGCAACAACCAGGCGTCGCAATAACGACGAACATATTTCTACAAAATTAAGATGAAAAACTTATTAAAGGTATTACAAGAGGCTAACGCAGCTAAAATGTTTTCGACAACTTATTTCTTAATATACGTATCATGATTGTGTGTCTAAACGTTTTCACGATATACCATCGCAGCTAAATGCTTTCCACTATGTATCTATGCAAAGCTGCGTCACACTGGGTGTATTCGAAACGCATTGATAGCAGACTAGCCAAGTTCACCCGTTTACTGAGCCACGATTTACTGGATATATGGTTGTTGTTATTCAGGTATACATATTTCGTCAAACAACTAAAGACACAAACACCCAACCTATTTTGAAAAAAACTCATTATAAATGCTTGAAAAAAACGGTCTACTGTTCACACGATGTCACATAAGGTTCGATTTGACAATGATTTCTCAATGCATCAAACTGCTGCCATAATCATAATATGGAAAATTTGAAACAAAATCTTTAGCCGTAATTCCCCTTTGTATACGTTTCTCACTTGTGCTGAAACCGGGGCGAACTCAGAACTGGGATCCCAGCAGTTTTATTATATAAATATGCCTTTGCAACAGGTCCATACTGGATCGTTACGAGGTAGATTAATCCTTGCCACAGCCTAATGGCCGACATTTAATAGAACGCCCAATAATCCTGGCCACAGTGTAATGGCCAACATTTTTGAATTTAGTTACGAATGTCTCCCGACTTAGAATACCCGACGGAGGATGACCCAAAAGGATACGCAATTAAAGCCCCGCATAAATATACTCATGTATATAGGATAGACACCGACTTATGAACTTTTCGCCCAAGTGAAGAGGTGTAATCCGTTACCCCCCATATATACGAACTAACAGCTAATCTGTTGTCACCTTATGGATAGACCATATATAAGGGTCGCAAATCAGGAATTGTTGCGCCCATTAACCTCGCTACAAACCAGGTATTTTCGTCATGTTTCGGCCTGCACCGCCGACAGTTTTTGTGCTCAGAATGGTATATATTATTATTAAGATTTCAGGATTAGATAATCGTGAGAGTATCAGAACCATATATATAGATTGTAATGCCCTAAAGGCACCCATTGATATAGGTAACTTGTATCATATTATAATTGCTATAAGCATATTGTTGTAGGCCATAAAGGCCTCTATTGGCGTACTTGAATATATATGTATATATACTACCATTACCCTCGCCATTGTTGTGCCATATCATGTCAGTTGGCCATAAAGGTCCTCTATTATGTATTTGATTTGTATATATAATCATGATCATATCGAATGCTATATATATATCTGTGTACCATTGCAATCGTTGTTTGCGCTCATATGTATTTGTAGGTGGATGTATATATACGATTTGGCAGCCTGATTACCGTCGTATATTCGAAATGTACCCTCCACTCGAATGTAGACGTATGATTGTAACCGTTTATCTATAATTGTTTACCATATTCATACAGTTCTTTTGTGTTGATTATGGCCCTAAAGGCCCATATTTGGATGTCATTTTACCGTATATTTTGCCGATATCTCGCTGATTATGGTTATACCCCGTTGTACCCTTGTGTTTTCTAAGTTCGGAGGTACGAATAGTTGCGAGTAACTCATTTTGTTTGGGCTGATTTTTAGGGAAAAGTTAGTAATTTGAACGCATATAAACCAGCTCCGTCATACTTAAAGAATGCGAGTATGGCGAGCCCTTGCCATACCCGACCTGCGAGTGAGTAGAACGGTACGACTCCCCGCCGGTCGCGCTGTATTTATATATAGGAATAGCCCTACCCCGCGCGGTAGACCTGCGAAACTCATCCCGATTTTAATAGAAAAAAAGTGGCCGTGACGGATACCCGTCACGACCGTCCTCTCGACTGAGGACCACAAAAGGATAGCTGTTCGCAATAGCGAACAGCAAACGAGCAAATTTCCTGAAAATATTAAGAAAAGTAAAATATTACGTTACCAGTGTTCAATATTGAGAAGTCACTGGTAAAATGTAGCGATAAATAAAGTATCAGCTACCAGCGTTCATTTTGGCTGGCTAAGTTAGTCCGGAACCGTTAAGAATTAGGCACATAACATTTTTGTAGAAAATTTTAAGGTCTTTCTAATGAGACCGGATCGGATGGACTGAAACTCCGTCCAGGATCCATGGATTTATCGTGAAATAACTATGTAAATCGAGCAATATATAAGCCACATTTGATTTAAAATTCAATTAGTAATTAACTCGAAAATATGGAAACGATATCATTAGAATCGCTGAAACATTGGCTTTTATTTGAGCCCGAAATAGACTCGATGTGCCCGCTTTTCGATACCCCTCCCCGTGAAAATCGTAGAAATTATTCTCCTACATGCGAGTGACCCCTTCATTGGATTCCTCTTGTAACGCCAGGCACAAAAATGTGCTTCTCACCCCACAAAACGTGACCCAAACTCGCGGTAGCCGTTTAAAACAATAATTCTTTGCGAAATTTGTGATGGGCTCGCCCGGGAGCCCACCTTCCCCTTTATTTGTCCAAAACGGACCTGTTACATATCGAATTGCTCGGACGGACGCACTGAGTCTGAATCCGAACCGCATTTGGCACTTTGAACTTCACCGGAGGAATGAAACCCTCTTTTTACTCCTTTGCCCTTGCGTTGTTTACTCTAGCCGCGTCTTCTTTCTACGGACGTCGATTCCTCAATAAGTAAGCATAATCGTTTATAGATAGTAGCAGCCCAGCTTTCGATATTAACTTGGCGTTCACACTAAGTCAACAATTAAAATAATATTAAATGTGATACAAATTTAGCTTTCGGTATTCTACAGGTAGTTGTGTCGTTGCTTCTTTGCAGGCCGTTGAGCTGGCACTTTTTGAATAAACGAGGCGATGAAACTTTATCGCTAGCTTAATACTAACTTTATAAAGTTAGACCCATTAGTTGGCAGTGGTATTGAAGCGCGCTTAACAAGCAGTTAACTAAATAACTTGAATTTAAAATCTATATAAACTTTATATGAAGTTTATACGAAACTTGGGACTTTACGAAGAAGCTTCCAAAAATTCCTTATCAGTTCTTATAAGCTTTATATTGAGCGGTAAGGACGCTAACCGAAGACTTAGCTGCTGAGAAATAAGTACTGTTGTATAAAATTTATATTAAGCTGAATTTCGCTTCGTATTGCTCGTTCCGCACATGCTTGAGTAAACAACGCTGGGTATAAAGCCGGGCCGCATAGAGTTTGCATTAAATTTGGAGAAGTTTATATAAAATGTAGCTTTGATACCAAGTTTTCGGAGTTTCGTATCAGTGCTACTATTAGCTTGGAAGTTTAATCTTGCCGGTGCCACCGAATGTAAACTTTTTCCTTAACGTACAATTTGTTTTTTTAAAGTAATGGTTTAGTCGGTCTAACACAAAGCTTCCAGAAAGTTCGGTAGTAATTTATAAAAGTTTTATATTAGGATGGCAATAAATCACTTTTATTATATAGCGATTGCATATAAAATTGGTCCGAAATTTATTTATATAAAATCGGACCGATAAGAAAGTTTTCTTTTCGCCTTAAAATTTGGGGGTGAAATCGTCCCAAAAGTGCTGACCAAGCACTTTTCTAACGATCCCATAAAATCAAATTTAACCTTTTGAAAATGACACTATTTAAGCAGAGACTGCACGAGCTCTGCAGCGTTACGTTTGACTTCAAAAGCTCAGCGTATGGTCGGTTTGTAGACCGCTAATGTAGATATTGTATTATGTTTAGTGTGTAAATTATACGTGTACCATGCACAGTCAGACAAAATCCAAAGCCAAAAATTACACATGTGAGGAGGTTGTGTCAAGCGCTAACGATTATGATAAATGTCTAAGTTTGTGGTTCAGCATAATTTCTGAACGTTCAAAACTTAGCCTTACTGTCTATTATATTCTGCGGAGGATATTACCAATTTGTTTATCATTTACACTCTAAACAGTTTTATATGGAAGTATTTGCAGCATTGGTGTCGAAGGTCCATCGGCTTAGGGTTACGCGGTCTTGGGGAAAGCGGGTGGTTGACGGAGGAGCGAGTACGCCAAGAGCAGCTATACAACATTGTGCTTCTCAATTTTTTATGTTTGATAGAATTCAGCGAGAAATATGATTGCAATTTTATATCTTATATATATATTCTGTTTTAAACATGAATACACAATCTAACATAAATACATTGTGCGGCCATGTTTAAATGCAAAATAGACAAGATACCTTTCACATACATATATTTAGTGTATGACATGCTACATAACGTACAATTTGTTATGCCAAAATTTATATGAAATATAAATAAAAAAATTTAATATATATTGACATAGTACATTATTTGATACATACTTGTTTGAATTTTCATACAATTATTGTATGAATAGTAGTACAATTTATGGTTAATACGTTACACTATAAATCTGCGGTCTTTCGCACAAATTATATCTACGTACCCGCATTGCAAAATCTTTACTGCAAACCCTTTTTTGTTATGATCTGCCGTGCATTTATTGTGCGACATACTCATAAATTTGCTCTGTAATATGCTGAAATCATTCAAGTTTGCGTTAAAAAATTATGGAATTGCAAATCATACATTTTTGTAACCTAAATATTACAATTTTGTGGATAATTTTTAAAATTGTTCTTACTTACTACCAGAATTGAATTAATACTCGAAAGAATTAGTTTTTGCATAGAAATCTGTGAGAAGAGCGACAGAGAAGGGCGATGGTAAAGTATATATGTAACAAATATATGTTAATTTCCACTGGTCATATATTTCATTCTCCCTATTTCATCTCTCCTAGCTATGTCTTCCACTGGTCGTATATTTGATTCTAAGCCAGAGGCCTTTACAAACAGCTAATTTGGCTCAAAATTGTAAAAATTTTGTTCCCAGTTTACGGAAATATCTTTGCTTCATACGCTCAATAAATATATTTTGCAAGCTCCTATTTAATAGACATTAGCTCCTTTGCCAGACATTACGTACCGGAGATATATTTTGCCTATTTTGTTATAGATTTCTTCTTGTTTATCCATGTTCTATTTATCAAAACTAGACATTTTTACGGTAGTTGGGTATTCGCCCACGCGCTGCTGTATGTGAAGTATTGAGAAAAAATTAATGATATTTCCTACGAACACAATTGTATGAAACATTGTCCAAAAATTTTATATGCCAACTATGGTCAAACATTTTGTGCAATATAGCTAAAGAAAACTTAAAAAAGAACATATGCGCTTTTAATTTGTCTGACTTCTACCAGGGGCGACCCTATTCGCGAAGCGATCGGTTTTGGGGGTATAAGATGCTTGAGGGTTACAAGGATATGGCGGAATAGCTGAAACGATGGTGGTTCCCTTGCCTGAATTTCCCTCCTCCCACCAAACTAGAGCAGGGCCCGATTTTGTTTAAACCTATTATTAGTTTAATTGCTACCATAGAAAACTTAAAAAAGAACATATGCGCTTTTAATTTGTCTGACTTCTACCGGGGGCGACCCTATTCGCGAAGCGATCGGTTTTGGAGGTACAAGATGCTTGAGAGTTACAAGGATATGGAGGCATAGCTGAAACGATGGTGGTTCCCCTGCCTGAATTTCCCTGCTCCCACCTAACTAGAGCAGGGCCCTATTTTGTTTAAACCTATTTGTAGTTTAATTACTAGCATAGAATTTAATGTAATAGTATTAATTGCATAAATAAGATTAGATGTATATTCATTCAAGTTGATATTTACCCATAAAAAATTACCTTTATCCAAAAAAAGTTTTGTGATAACGTTTTTTAGTCTGTAAACTGATAATATTGAACAATATATATCACAACATTTTACATTTGAAGTAGTAAAAATATATACAGATTCCAGTTTTGTGAAAATTGAATGTATATATTTATAGCGCATTACTATTATTCATATAATTGTATATATTGGTAAATTTTAAAGCATTTGATACCGATGTATTTACCAAAAAAAATACCGCCACTACCACAAACAGCTGGCACACTCTGTGATAATTCTATACGCTTATCGATTGGTATTACTATATATTTTGATCGCTCAACGAAAAATAATCCTAAACTAACTAAACTTACCTATGTACTATAAATTCAAACGTGTTCGTATTTCATAGAATATTTACAGTAGTATATTATAATTCATGATGTTTTGCTGAAAATGTTATTTTCAGCTGTTTCACTTACTTCTATTTTTTCGCTTTAGTTCTACAAACAACAACAAAAATTTTTAGGCTATAAAAGGTGAACGGAATTGAGTTTTACTAAACGCTACCGTTGGGAACCCGTTGGGTTTAAAAAAGGCGCTGTATCGCTAATTTTTAGGCTATAAAAGGTGACCGGAATTGAGTTTTACGAAACGCTACCGTTGGGGACCCGTTGGGTTTAAAAAGGCACTGTATCACTAATTTTTAGGCTATAAAACGTGAACGGAATTGAGTTTTACTACACGCTACCGTGGGAAACCCGTTGGGTTTAAAAAAGGCGCTGTATCGCTAATTTTTAGGCTATAAAAGGTGAACGGAATTGAGATTTACTGAACGCTACCGTTGGAGACCCGTTGGGTTTAAAAAAGGCGATGTATCGCTAATTTATAGGCTATAAAACGTGCCCGGAATTGAGATTTACTGAACGCTACCGTTGGAGACCCGTTGGGTTTAAAAAGGCGCTGTATCTCTAATTTTTATTATATAAAAGGTGAACGGTATTGAGCTTTACTTAACGCAACCGTTTGGGATCCGTTGGGTTTAAAAAAGGCGCTGTATCGCTGAAAAAATTTGGTCGATACAATATAAGCAGTTGTACTGATGAAAAATATTAAGTATCGCTAAGTAATTTATTAACAGGATAAACAGTTTTTGATATATCAAATTGTTGTTGTGATAAGCTAAATCTTGATACTGCGCACGTAGTCTGATAAATCCTTAACAAGGTGACTCTCATGGGCTTCTAGCTATAGCCAACTCACATTTAGCAATTTTGGTTATGTAAGAAAACACACCTCTGTCAAACACTTCAAATTTAACGGAGAAGTAGCAGAGGGTAATTCAATTGCTGGGGTGAACTATTCGTTATAAAACAATAAAGAATTGTGATTCTGTTTCAACCCTAAAATTATCAGTAGCCATATCGTAGTGGAGTGACGTTTAACTCAGTTTCAGCCCTAAAATCATCAGTACACCATATTGCAGTGTATTGACGTTTAACTCAGTTTCAGCCCTAAAATCATCAGTACACCATATTGCAGTGCATTGACGTGTAACTCAGTTTCAGCCCTAAAATCAGCAGTACACCATATTGCAGTGCATTGACGTTTAACTCAGTTTCAGCCCTAAAATCATCCCATCTGGTGTGGTTTCTGTTGCTTTTGTTGGGGTTGTTTGCGGCGGGGGGGGGGGGGGGGGGTGAGCAGAGTACACCATATTGCAGTGCATAGACGTTTAACTCAGTTCAGCCCTAAAATCATCAGTACACCATATTGCAGTGAATTGACGTTTAACTAGATTCTACAAAATCATCCAGTACACATATTGCAGAATGCGTTTAACTCAGTTTCAGCCCTAAAATCATCAGTACACCATATTGCAGTGCATTGACGTTTAACTCAGTTTCAGCCCTAAAATCATCAGTACACCATATTGCAGTGCATTGACGTTTAACTCAGTTTCAGCCCTAAAATCATCAGTACACCATATTGCAGTGCATTGACGTTTAACTCAGTTTCAGCCCTAAAATCATCAGTACACCATATCGCTGTGCATTAATATTTGACTCAGTCAGCCCTAAAAGGCCATATCTGTGGACTGATGTTTGACAGTTACTTGCCATCAATACTGTATTATGACAGAAAATTAGAATAGAGAGTAATGGCATTCTTTGTTTTTGTATTGTACAAAATTTATGAGTTATATTTTGACCGTGTTTTTGTGAAATTTGAGGCAAGTTTGGCCATAACCCTGTCGCCCTGCCCTTCATTAATGAATTCTTGGTGATAAATCATGTCGTGCACCAACAAACAGGCTCTTAGAGCAGGATTTATGAATTTATGAATTTATGAACATTTTGCATGCTAAAATCAAATTTAACCTCTCGTCTGGCTATAAACGTATTATTAAATTTTGATGATCAACAACTTTAGATCGATACTATATTAAGCTACTAATTCTGTGTTTTCATCGGTGGTCAGGGGGATCATAGTGAGCTGTTGTTTTTCTATACACACAACCTACTCAATAATATAAAACTTATAATATTGTAGAATTCCGAGCCTGATTTTGTGTTCAAGTAACGAAATTATTAAATGTGAAATATCTTTCAGGCTGTAGCGTTCAGCAACTTAGTGAGTTGTAGTTTAGAATTGTAGTAAGTCTAATATTCAATCAATCAATCAAATTTTATTCAGTTCCTATGGTACATACGAGACTTACATACGGCATAGTTACTTACATACGAGACATACAGTCTGCGTAGCATTCAAGTAGTTGCGTGTATGTGGATCGATTTGCGAGAAAGCCATGTTGTTCCGTGGAAATAATATATTTTTTCTAATATGTTCAACGAGATGCGAGTCGGATATTAGTCTAATATTCGTCGCATTAATATTTTGCCCAGGAATCTACTGTGTCTTCGGTTCTAAGTTATTTTTCTAGATTTACATAATTAACACCGAAACATCTGTGGGTCCATGTTACCAGTTTTTGTGCTGCTTGACTGATATCGCCTTAGAACCCAACTTAGTCTTTAACCTTGGCTGGAATCCTACTCATAACTTTTTTGTCTTAATCTGCCTGCTTGTTCTTTTTATATTAATGGTTCGTTCACACTTAATATATATTTTTACTTAATTATATATTATTAGTTAATTATATATTATTCCATTATATAGATTACAGGTTATTATATAGTCTTTGCTATATATCTATGGAAATGCTAATGTTTTTTAAAGTATACTTTAACAACTGTATTATTTTCTGTAAATGTGCATTTAGTATATCTATATATATATATGATATTTGATATATATGTGTTAATAATTTAAAATATTTTAAATGCAATATATAATATTGTATATGACATAGGTTTATTTACAAAATTTCGTTACGTTATTTTCTCGATATTTCACGGAAGTTTTCAACTATAAAACCGGTTTCTTAAACTCAGTTATTTGTGAAGCTAAACGAAAAACAGAAATACACATAATTGTGCCTTTTTTGTGTAGGCAGACGTGACGACATTTTAGATAATAGAAGAGAGGGTTTAGGCTTTGAGTTTGCTAAACAGGTTTTAAGCTGTAACATATGAGTATTTTCAAAAATTTTCAAATTTTAAACTGGATGAACACTGGGTAAAATTTATTATAGTTCAATGTCACGGAGGAAATTTACTTTAATCTATATTAAGCCAACGTCGTTTATTTATGGTTCGATTTATATTTATTAGAATTGCAGAATTTGGCTTTTGCTAGAAGTACAATTTAATCTATATTAAGCCAACGTCGTTTATTTATGGTTCGATTTATATTTATTAGAATTGCAGAATTTGCTTTTGCTAGACGTACAATTTAAGACAATTTTATTAAAACAGCAAAAAAATTTATTTTCAAATGAAGTTCATTATTTATATTTAAGAAATATTTATGTAAATAAATTAACGGGCTCAACACTTTAATGCTGTAATTATATTGCATATCGGGCAATGTTTGATAAACTGAAATCGGCGCTATGAATTCAACCCCATAATCATTTGAATGTAAGCGGCGTATGCAACCTATTGAGCATTTATGCGCCGGTCACGTTATAATGTCCCCAACGTTTGGAAGCTATGTACACCACATAGTGTTAAGCACACTGTCGACAACAGAATGTCTTAGACACCACCATGTTTTTTTATAATTTTTAAAGAGTAGTTAGCTAGGGGCATTTCCACTCTTCGGCAATGTCAAGGACACCACGTTTTGTATATAACGTTATTGATGGTGTGCGGCTTAAACTCCTCATCATGCATATGGTCCAGATACAAATATCGAAATTTTACAAAAACTACACAGCACACCGTCTATACGCCGCAGTAGCTACTGTCGTTGTCCGTTGCTGTGATTCGCGGTAAATTGGCATCTAAGGGTATGTACGACACTGTACACAAAAAACGTAGCAGCTAGGAGTCTGTCGTACACCCTCCGAAATTGATTTACGGCATGGGTGTGACTCTGACTGTCTATACGGTAGCATCGCGACGACAGGGGGACAAAAGTTCCAAGCAGCGGTGACATTATAACGTGAACGCCGTATTACAACAAACTGTTGCTGGGTTTCTTAAGGAACCTCGCAAAGTGAGCAAATAACAACGCGCGTGTAATCGAGAATTATGCAAGAAGCTCGTAGCTCGTGCTTCGTAGTATGCCTTGTACGCGTTACGGTAGCATTGGTTGACATTATTGGTTAAAAATGCTTTCAAACTAGGTGCTCTGAATTTAGAAATCAGTAATATTGAGATTGCGTTGTTCAGCTTAAATATAGAACTATTTCACTTTCACATTCGCATTACGGTATGCTAATATTCTTTATTGTTTGGAGGTAGCTCATTATATAAAAAGCCGTGTTCATACCGCGTAATGTCCGATTCGTTCCGATTCGACCGTATCCAATACAGCCAATTTCTGTTCCTGCCGTGTACTTTGCTTATATGATTTTTTTATATTTCATAAAGCATTGATCTTTTCGGATACTACAAAATTGCACAAGCGTTATTCGGATTGAATAAGGATAGGTTCGGGTCGCAACAGCCCAAATCAAATTGTACGCAATGTTGTTAATACTTTATATTCCACTAGAGTGGAATTCGGATCGGTTCGGATCTGGTCATGGCAGATGGGACGCAATGACGTGAACACGCTATTATTATAATCAGATATTGTGAATTTTTAAAAAAATTGTCTTTTTATCGAAGATGCCAGGAAGGTCTTTATCGTCGTCATGCAGCAAACAGCAATATTGTTTACGGAAGCGTGACAATACTAATCGATGAGTTGTATTAAATAAAGGAGATAAACTAGTCTAGCCAGGCTGTTTTTACCGCTCTGATGATCAAAGAATGTCGTAAGTCTCAACTAATTACGTTCAAACAGTATTAAGACTTGAATAGCGTACTCATTGAACAACATTTCATGCTATATATACGTTGATAATTTATTGACTACATACAAAAACTGTACATGAACATCGTGTTATAGCTCCAATTTCTGGAACGCTGTACCAGCTAGTTCGGTTCGATGGAAACCCAATCCATTGCCAGAACGGTATTGTGCCCGATCAGACGTTGTGACCTATAAGGGTCTATGATAAAAATATTCTCTTCCGATAACGAATACTGGAGTATTTCAAGATTGTTGTGCAAAAGTATTCACAATTATTATGCGAGACAACCTATCATATCGTTATCATACATAGAACTCAATGGTACCCCAGCATCTAAAAAGTTCAGCTTCATGATTGGTTACTAGGTGCTACACCGGGACCATTGGGTTGTAATGCAGTTTCGCTCTAAAGTCGATAGGACATATAAAATAAATACTAGTACCTAGCTAATTCCTTTCTTCCCAACTACCGTAAAAAGTTGGGCTTTGTACCATTTATTAAGATCTCGTAGCTAGTGCAAATAATCCACGATGTAGCTTTTTTCAAAATTCAGCAACTTATGGTCCAATCGGATTGCCATGCTTTCGGGGTAGATAAGAATTTATAAAACCTATCTATACCTCGTCTTATTTCTACTGTTCAGTCATCAGTTTGGCAATCTTACGTTACGTAAACTTCCTTTTATTTGCAAAAAGAGTATGTGTGGAATGAATTAATCAGTTTTACTGAAGTGACTTTTTGTGCAATGCTACTTAGGCTCTACGTGCACGTGATCATACCGCACGAACTTTCGTTCGTGAACGAGAACTGAGGAATCATCATAAAATTGAAATTTGTTAACTGTTCGATTCACGATTTTCGGTATCACTTCTACAAAATTGCTGGTAAAATGAAATCTCCATATTGTGATATCATAAGGTACATTAATACTTTGAATATGACATTTTTAATGTGTATACCAAATTTAATACATACCAAATGTGTCATTTTTGATATTTTTTCTAGTGGACTCGGTATTTCAGTTTTGTTGCATATTTAGTTTAAATTTTTAGCGAATTTCAGTTTTTCCGGTGAAACACATATCGTTTACACCAGAGTTGGTGTTAAATTTATGTTCACGTTACTTTAAATTTATCTAATACTTCTAGTACCTTATACCTTTCACTAAAATCCATAAATAAATTAATATATGTTGTGAAACCATGCCCTCAAAATTGTAATAATTGAGCTTGCAGAACACTTGCATAATTCTAAAGTTTCCGCTGTAGTTAAAGATTCCAAGAGTACGTAAGTCTTATTAGTGATTCTAACATACTGAATCTGTCTCAAATTCGTAAATAGAGACCGACATGGCGTCGAAAACTGGCCTGTCAATTGATATTTCTTAACGAATATCAGTAACATGTTAAGCCCCAGCATCTAAGATTATATTTTCATTAATTATTCATGCGGCAATCTATGTATATTTAAACCAAAAGCGATGATAGTCGGCTCTTCTGAAGAGTGTGACATTCTTCACCTTTTCCTTACTATCGCCCGTGGTACGCCGTGGTCGTTTAATCCCTTATCCCAAAGGATTTCCGCCTACTAAGGAGGTTGAAAGCATGACCCACCCAACTTATGTTGTGGACCACCAAATCCAGATCCCCCAGGTTTTCGATCTTCCGAGTTATACACGACCCAGGGTTTTGAACCTCTAAACTCAAACCCCCACAAAGCTTATGTATTTGTTTTTATATAAAATTTATTTACAAACACGATCTAATTGCTGTTCTAATTATATGTTCTAAAGATTAATTAATAATAATAAGAAAATTATGTTCTAAAGACAAATGTTTAGACAAAAGTTGTCATTTAGACAAATTTTATAATATGATACTATTTTTTCTTCTTTGTCTTGCTATTTTCTAATTTCTTAGTAGTTAGTTATTAGCTTTGGCTTAGTGTGAGTTATAACGGGTTATCATAATTTCTTTTATATTTGATTTAGGCTATGTTTATTATATATTATGTTGCTATTTATGGATTGTTTATTAATACTATCGTTCGTTGTATGATAGTTGAAACTATGATTTAGCCATGACGTTTGGGAAATGTTGGTTATTACTAAAGAGATGACATGATATTATTATGTGTCGTCGATATTTACTATTCGTACTATCATATTTCGCCTATTTAGTGCCATCGAGTCAGTTCACATTGAATGGTAGGGTTTAATTTCTTACTGATAAATTAAATCGATTTCCTACAAAATACTTGTGTAGCGTTTTGAAAAAAAACTACTATAACAAAACACCAATTGCTAAAAACTATAAAGCTAATAATGGCTCTAATAGCAATAAATTGCACGATTAATAGATAAATAATAAAAATATATAATTATCAAATATATATCATATATATTATATAATAGATATATTTAATATGTAAAATATTTAATATATTTATATATATTAAACATTATATATATTTTAAATATTAATATATATTTTATTATTATAAATATTATAATATATGATAATATATATTTAAAATATATATTATATATAATAAATATAATTATGTCTATTAATAAATCATGAGTAATAAAAATAATAATTCCATATCGTTGAACCAAAAGCTTAACTGTATCAAACAGTCACTGCATTATTCAAGACATCTGAAGATTTTAAGAAGCATCACTGTATTGTGTTGTGTTTCGATACAAATTGCTAAAAATAAATCAACTAACATAAAAACGATGGAATGTACTTACGTCTAGAGTAAAATTGACATTAATGCAATAATGTATTATCGCAATGAACTGTAAAAAAATTTAAGCCAAATTGATGCAGCCGTTCATTGTGTTTCGTTAATAATATCGTCGTTAAATCATGTGGTTTGAGATTAAATTTTAGTTTCTCTACAAATAGAATAATGAATTGAGTAGTATCACCGTTTATAAGATACAACATA
>JASANE010016306.1:0-25337 GCA_030248225.1 Trileptium ribeirensis | reverse complement strand
GAGCTTTGTTATGCTGCTTCCAAGTTAGCACGAAAAAAATGTTTCTTTTATTTGTTAATTACCGAAAACATTTTCCAGCGGAATCGAGATTTTGAATTCGGTGTCCTTCGGTGACTAACTTTGTTCTTCTTTGTAAAATCGTAGTTCGACCAAAACGACATTATATTTTCGATACTCGTAATATTAGAACTTTATGTGAACATATAGATGCTTATTGTTTTTGATGCTGGATAATTGCACACGGAGTTTTTTTTTGTACTGATTCAGAATTCCATCAGAGCGCTCCGTGTCTCAGCGCGTCGCGCCAAACCGATTTCCATATGATGTATTTGTAATATGAAATTAAAACTGTTGTTCACGACTACTTTTAACGTAAAATAATAAATTTTCGCAAAAAATTTTGTAAAGGCACCAAAAATAATTTCCTCGGTGTACCCAGACGCGCCACTTACAGTGTGTAGTGTTGGGTTGTAACTAAAGCGCTTTAACCATGCCATAGTATATATAATAGTGCATTTTGAAACAACCGTATTATAGTGAATTTTCTCATTGGTCCCAGCCGCGATTTTCCACCACAAAACTGCACTCACTTGACGCTCTGTTTGTATTATACTGAAAATTATGCATTTCTAATTATTTTTTGACGGCATGTATTATTTGATGATCATGCACATATAAGTATTCGCTGTCGCACGAGACCCACTATTCTTTGGCTTGGCGACCGCGCTTTCTTTAAGTCATGCACGCGTTGCAATTAACGCACTCAAAATGGGGTAGAATAAAAACGAGACCGGATGCGGGGGGGGGGGGGGGATGCGTGTCGATTTTCTTGTGTGTACACCTCGTTTGGTTTTTGTCAAAGTGAGACGATGATGGCGAGATCGAGATTATCTCATATTCGCGAGTGCACAACTTGCGATACAACAACAACACATAGATTCTGTTTTTGCACTTTTATGATTTATCATTATTCACTAAACGCGTACACGTGAAAGCAAGTTTATTTTGCCGTATAATATTAATATATACCGAAATCATATAAGGCTTTTTATGCGTATGTCCATGAGCAACGTGCAGCAGCCGAATAAACTTGGAATTGTGTCTATATATCAAAGGTTTTTTTAGATAAACTGCACATACCAGTGGGGATTACGCGATACTTACATCACAGTAGCCATTTTGCGTATATAGACGCATAGAGTCAATTTTATATAATTGACTTTGGGGGTTGGTCTGAAAATTTAAATAATTTTTATTTGTAAACTATTATATAATCGATATGTTCTACATAGTACCACTTGGTATATTTATATATAGTTATACTGTATGAATCTGCATACTCAAAAGTAAATTTATTTTGACTGATGGGTTTTTTTGCTGCAAAATACCGGGCGGTGGACGGCACAGTCTCTCATTTTGAACTTTTTTAAAGTCGCCCCGCTCCGTGGCTCTCGTTGGTCGCATTTTTCCCTTAAACTTCGTGCCGCACAGTTATAGGCATTTTTGTGGATTTGGATAGTTGTTTTCAGTGGTTCTGGCACGGGATCTAATTAAGTTTTTACGCTAAAACTAACCCCGCCCTCCATTTTGAGACCCCGCACCAAACTGTTCGTAGCACCACACTGTTGGTGCCAGAATGTTTGTTGGACATCTCGGCAAAGGGGTCCCGCCCCGCCCCTTCTCGCCGCGCTTATGACATTTCAGCATGGAGCAACAACGCGGTTGATCTCACCGGGGGGCCATTGTATTTTTTATGCAACATGCGTACCCCACAATTTACATAACAACGAAAACGAGACGGAGCCAGATTGTTCTCGTCCACACCACGTTAGCCGCGATGTTACGATAACTTCCGCCCCAAAGTCAAGCCGAAGGCGCCGAAATAACTAGACCAAATTGTGCGAAAACCATCCTAATGGGACGCAGCGAGCTGAGCTGCGTTTTGCTTCGTTGCTCTCGCGCAAACCAATTGTGGAGCGAGTATAGTGTTGTCTGAATATTTGACGTCACACCATCCGAACCATATTCAATTTTTTTTTTTTACATATCACTTCTGTCCCATATGCTTAATTTATCAATTTTTCGGTGTCAAAACGGTAACTTTGTTTAGGACCATATCAAAATACCCACCATTCAAATTTACGGTGCAATTCCACTTTTCAAAATGTGCCACAGTTCAAGTCACCATAAACCATCGGCCTAACAATTTCTGATACTCAAAAACTGAGGCTTGGGCAATTTTCAAAAATATTTTCACATTTTGGCAGGTTGACTGCATATTTTCAGCTACATAATTTATGTTTTTCTAAAAAATCACAGTTGTTTTTATGTCCTACATATTAAGTATCATTCATAATCTGTTATAAATCAGAGAGTAATATTTGTGTTTGTTTTTGTATATTTATACTGTGTGTCCAGCAGCAGCGTTTTCATATTTCGGTCCCACTGTTTCGGCGGCGATGACCAACAAGAAGCAGGCGGTGGCGGTTGGTCCACAAAAGTAGACGTTATAAAAACCGGTCGCAGCCCAACAATCGGCGGGGCGGTGGTAGTGGTACCAAGTCTTCGCTCCGCGAAACTTCCATTTATGACAAAAGTGAGATTTTTTTTTTCCACTGAATTAAAGAATTTACCAAACGGCAAGGTGTTATACCACAATATCAAAAATAGTGTCGGTGGGGAACAATTGTTGAATTTTGAGAGTATTATTTTAAATTTTCAAAACAATCGACAAAATTTGGTTTTTGCCACCGGGATTTAACACGTGTCGTTCATAAATCTGGATTAAAGCGTCCTGTGCTTCAAATTAGTGCCCAATCAGCGCTGAGCAACCATGACACGCTACAAGATGTTGACGTATGTATGCTTTCCAGGTCTCACTATGCAGGGACCGGGGGGGCGCTAGTCGATCCGGCGACTTAGGCACTCACTATCAGCGTTGTGAAAACGCACAATTTTCCCACAGGTATTAACTTACCGTCTTTGTTCACTTACTGTTAATCGTTGCACCGTTTTCAGTCCGGTGTGGAGTGAATTAGTACTACATGCAGTTGAAATTCCCGACTCATAACTGAGCACCTGGAGCTGCATACTGATACACGAGAAGTCTTCAAAGCCATATTTGGTGTTTGAGCCAGTCGGTTGCCAAACTTTTTGACCATATATGGCGAGAGGACAAAATTCCCGTCCAGTGGCATACATCTATTCTTTTGTCATTCCCGAAGATAGGCGACTGCTCAGTGTGTAGCAGTCGCAGGCACTTCGCTGCTGCCAATTTCTGAGGATGGAGTAGATGTCTGTTCTTCAAGTTCAAGAGACGGACGACCAGAGAGAACTAGGGTCATTCCCGTATAGTCGGTGCTGCGTTGATCATAATTTTCCAGTCTGAAAATGATCCTTGAAAGTCGATTTATATCTGAGACCAACCTTTGTCGCTTTTGTCTAGTTCAAAGCAGCGTTCACTCCGTCGATCGATCATGTCTATTCAGCATCATTACGGAGGATGTCGTACTAAGTCGCTTAATATTTTCAAATCGATATACGCTACAACGTACTCCAAGGTTCGCATCTATAACTAAAATACTGATGCTTTCCTGGTAAAATCTAGGTGCTGGACTATGTTCT
This sequence comes from Trileptium ribeirensis, assembly GCA_030248225.1. Taxonomy (NCBI): domain Eukaryota; kingdom Metazoa; phylum Nematoda; class Enoplea; order Enoplida; family Thoracostomopsidae; genus Trileptium; species Trileptium ribeirensis. The sequence continues at coordinate 21,713 of JASANE010016306.1, read as the reverse complement.
GTCGTGTCGCCTATGCGGTTTAACCACGCCGTCGACTCGGTGATTCACGTACTGTTAGGCCAGACAGGCGGTGTCGTTTACTTGTCGACCGAAATGCTATTACGGACTTGGATTACGCAGATGACGTAGCACCTTTGTGTGTGACCACAAAGAACCGTAAGCACATAAGACCGGCTTAGTACAGTAGCAGCGAAGTGCCTCTTGGCGACTGCTACACACTGAGCAGTCGCCTATCTTCGGGAATGACAAAAGAATAGATGTATGCCACTGGACGGGGATTTTGTCCTCTCGCCATATATGGTCAAAAAGTTTGAGCAACCGACTGACTAGAACACCAAATATGGCTTTGAAAGAATCCGGGTGTGATCATATCAGCTCCAGGTGCTCAGTTAGCTTTAAGCCTTGTGATTGCTCGGTAAACCTCTTCAACTGCATGTGGTTTTAATTCGCTAGCACGTAGAATAAAACGAATTGCAGACGGTCTGGGCGAGACCCCAGTGAACAAAGACGGTCAGCTTAATACCTGCTGTAAAAGTTCACACGAACGTGCTGTGCGTTACCTCACAACGCTAGATGATGAGTGCCTAAGTCGCGGATCGAGTCACTAGCCGTAGATCGAAAGCACCGTAGATCAAGCCCCTACAAAATGTTGCATAGCTAGACCTGGAAAGCATTGCATACGTTTACATCTTTGTAGCCCGATCTCCATGGTTGCTCAGCGCTGATTGTTCGACCGAACCGGGCACTCTGAATTGAAGCGCAGAACTCTACAGATTACAAACACTTAATCCAGATTTATTAACGATGCTTTACCTGGTGTTAAATACCATGACTCAAACGGTAGAACTTGTCTAGTTGATTGTGAAAATTTAAATAATACTCTCCAAAATTCAACAATAGTGCAACTTCCACCAACACTGTTTATTGTGGTATAACACCGTTGCCGTTTCGTACTTACACGTCACAAACTAAATTCTTTTAATTCTCAAAATCGAAAAATAAGAAAAAATCTCACTTCCGTCCATAAATGATTTCGCACGACGAAGACTTGGTACCACTACCACCACCGCCACTGCTTGGCTGCTGCTGCGAGCGTTTATTGACGCTGCTTCCGCTGTTTGGTGACAACTTACCGCCACCGCCTCGCTCCTTGTTCGTCATCACAGCAAAAATAAAGCATCGGACCCGAAATAAATAAAAACGCTGCTGCTGGATACGCACGGCTGCTGATACGTACAACAAACAGCAATGTTATTACTCTCTGATTTATAACAGATTATGAATGATACTTAAAACCTATGTGTAGGACATGAAGACAACTATAAAATATTTAGAAAACATCAGATTTAATACTAGACTGAAAATCTGTGCGGTAGACATGCTTCCCAAATCTAAAATATTTTTCGAAAATTCCGACCTCGCCGTTTTGATATGGTCAGAAAGTGCTAGGCGGATGAGCCTTCTGGTAACTTGAACTGCTGAGCTTGTTTGAAACAACACTGCACAGCATAAATCTAAATGGTGGGCATTGCTTTAGATAGTCCTAAGCCTAAACAAACCGGAAAGAAATTCGTTTAACACCGAAAATTGATCAATTAAGTATGTCAAACAAAATAATATGTCTAAACAAACCATTACATTGGAGGACTGCTTGAACCAACGCTTGCTGAAGCTGACCACTAGCAAATACATTCTTTCAGAATGATAAATCATCGGGCCCATGCCGTAGCATTATACCTTCAACAACACTACAGTACTCGTCACAATTGACTGTTGCCTTACGAGCAAGCGAACGAAACGCAGCTCAGAGCTTATACATCTAGGACAGCACACCATTCGTATTACTGCTTCAGCACCTCGGTTTGACTTTGGGAAGTTATCGTAACATCGCTAACGTTGTATGCGAATATTGGACGAGGATCTCTCATCCAGCTCATAAACTCGTTGTTATGTAAATTCAATAACACTACATACGTATGTTGCATAAAATACCAATTTAATCACCCCGGTAGACCACGTTGCTGCTCCCGGTCCCTATGCTGATGTCATAAGCAAGCAAACGGGGCAAGTGTACCCATGTCCCGTTTTAAATCTGCAACAAAACTTAAGCAAGACCCTCACACCAACAGTGTCAACCTATCTTACGAACACACACGATACGGTCTCAAAAATGGAGCATGGATGACTTTACGTATAAACAGGTAAATGAATACCTGCAGAACCACTGAAAACAACTATTCGAACTGTAATCACAGAATCCGGTCTGGTAAGCCGTTTACATAGCTCACACGAATAGGGACAAAAGTTAGGGATGAAAGGGAAACACACCAGAACCCACGAACTAAAAAAGCCTGGATAAAGAAACCGGCACACCCGAAGTCGTAAGAAATCAGTGACAAGTTAACCTTTGTTAAAGAATTGTTTTGCTAAAACCCTTAAAACATAAACACAATAACAACTTAGAAGTTCAATAAAAACTGTGCACTCGTAAAATGGTAGCCACCGATATTTTACAGCAAAAAAAACCCATCAGTAAATAAATTTATTTCAAGTATGCAGATTCATACAGTATAACTATATATAAATATACCAAGTGAGTTATATGCCTCAAAAATCATTCGACATTATTATCGATTATATAATAGTTACAAATAAAAATTATTTAATACCAGACCAACCCCCAAATACAGCTGATTATATAAAATTGACTTGTGTTCCCCTATGCGCGAGTCCGTCTATACGCAATGGCTCTTGTGATGTCAGTCACGAAATGAGTCGCACAATAATTCGCCCTTGCATTGATGCCACTGGTATGTGCAGTTTATCTAAAAAAGACCTTTGATATATAGACACAATTTGCGTATATAAGCGTAAGTTTCTCACTGTGCCACGTTGCTACACGTTCATCAAAGGACATACTGCATAAAAAACCAAGGCTTGTAGACCGTGTGTATATTAATATTATACGGCAGAACGCGATTAATAAACTTGTTTTCACGTGTACGCGTTTAGTAAACTGTAATGATAAATCATAAAAGATTGTCCAGAAACAGAATGTATGTGTTGTTGTTGTTGTATCGCAAGTTGTGTTCGCGAATATGAGATAATCTCGACTTGTGCAAGGTCATCAGTTTTACGATCGTAAACTGACTTGACAAAAACCAAACGAGGTGTACACACCTAAAAATGGACATACGCATTAGCCCCCCCAATCATACAATAATGCATCTAATATCTATTCTACCCATTTAATCGTAATTGTTATATATTACCGGAACACAAGAATCTATAATACATGACTTAAAGAAACACAGTCGCCAAGCCAAAGAATAGTGAGAAAATATTTTCATGCGACAGTGATCAAATATTTATATGTGCATGATCATCCGATAATATCCATGGTCGAGAATGGGTAAAAATGCCCATAAAATTTTAGTATAATACAAACAGAGCGTCAAGAAAATCGAGTGCAGTTTATAGTGAAATCACTGGGAACCAATGGGAAAAATTCACTATAAATACATTTGTTTACGAAATGCACTATTATATATACTATGGCATAGTTTAAACAGTTTGACCGGGGTGAAACCAACACTACACTGTAATAGCATCTTCACCATAAACACAAGTACTAAAAGCATACACCGGAGTATTTTCGAGTATTTTACAAATCATTTCCGAAAATTTATTATTTTACGTTAAAAGTAGTCGTGGACGACAGTTTTAATTTCATCAAGTTACAAATACATACATATGGAAATCGGTTTTGATTTTGACACACTGAGACACGACACTCCTAGATGGAATTCTGATCAGTACAAAACTTCGTATGTGTCAATTTATATACCACATAGAAACAATAACATTGTATATGTTCACATAAAGTTCTAATTATTTTACGAGTATCGAAAATATAATGTCGCAAGTGAAGAAACCGCGAGTGTAGTCGAACAATTTTTACAAAGAACAACAAAGTTAGTAGCAAACACCGAATTCGAAAAACGATTCCGTGAAAAATGTTTCAGTAACAATATGAAAGAAACATTATTTTTTCGCTTTAATTGTACTAACTTGAAAGGCACATTGACAAAGCTAAAAACCTGTACATAGGTTCGAGTGACAAAAGAAAAAATAATGGTTTTACATAGACTATGTTAATAAAACTGTTAAACAAAATCTTTTCCAAGTTAAAAAATCCTATACCGCAATGATTAGTATTTCAATTCAAGCATTAATTCTATCGTTTTTGACGTTTATTCGTTCAGGTTATAAACAATTTAGATTGGTCAATTTTCATATTCATTCCTAACAATAAAATACATAAACTTTATGGCTATATAAATCCCGCCAAGCAGAGCCCACGTACAGTATAGAAAAATAATTTTTAAGTTTAAATGCATTAATAATTATTTTTAAGCCTATTTATTTTATAACGAGCTTAAAATAAATTTCATAAACTACTACAGTACTCACCATAATTGACTGTCGCTGTATGAGCGTCCGCACAATAACAAACTATAATATTTCAAACACAATATAATGTTGCCCAACGCGATCAAGCTGGGAGAGAACAGCCGCGATCATTGTGGCGATTAATGTAGCTGCCGGTATCGAGACTAAAGAAATTTCATGCGCGACTGAATAAATATATGAGCGTGCGTGTGGGCTATTCTTTTGTCAAGTCAGTTCACGATTTTAAAACATAATTACCGCACAGACATGATTTTCCATACCGTCACTATTTGCGATACAAGACCGCATAAACACTGTTTCAGATTTTTTACATGTCGCAAGTTTACAAGTTTTTACAAGATCCCCTAAACGTTTGCTAAATTTTGAGTCTCCCGCAACCTGCACCCAAGGATTTCCGGGAAAATTATTTTTCAGCCCACATGTTTCTTGGTATTCTATGTGGCTACACAACGTGCGCTATATGTAGCTTGTACGTCTCCGTTGTTCTGTTGTATAATATCTATTTTATCGTACTTACTGCAGTACTAAATTTGTGTAATTTTATCGCACTTACTGCAATATACAATTCAGCTTGTAGAATTTTATTAAAATATGTATTTTTCGGTACAAAAAATCTCCTTAAATGGATTTGCCGACCCCGGAGAGACCCCCTAGAACTTGGGGAAATGCGCGCGTTAGCAAATTGCTTTCATAAATCATAGCGCCCCTGTAGATACTAGCAAAACTGTGAACACCGATAGCAGAAATGGTCAAGAGTACTTTTGTTCGATTGTAGACATTTTTTGCCAATTAACAGCCTCGGTATAAGCACCTACAATAGTGGACTCGATCATGATATAATATTCTGCTTATATTGATTTATTGCTATTTTGATCCAGCATAGAAACGAACAGTAATCACACGATAATTCTGTAAAAACAATAAACTACCGTGAACAAGACCGTGACAAGTTTTAAAATGTGGTTAGCTGAGATATACAGAAGCCAGTTTTGTTTCCTTTCAGCGGATCTACATAGATATCGTGAATGGGCAAGAAAACACTTCTGAAAATATTCATATTCAGAACATCAATAGTTTAAGAAACGCGCCTGGCCCAACTCTCATGTTGACAAAAACGTAAACCCGCATCCACGCAATGTATTCTGCTCCAGATACTATTATGTAATAATCTTGACTACAAGTATTTGTCCGATGGTGTGCTTTAGGCAAGAAGCTATGAACCCGGGTTTCTACGGGGTCGCTTGGGGAGGCGCTGACCCTCCGCTCTGACCCCCTTAATGGTGTCCGTGATTTCATAGATTTTGTCTCCCCACATTGAGATATCTTACCCGAGTTTTTTCAGCATTGTTATTTTTCAATTCACAAGTATATGTAATTCGATTTGGTTATATATATCGTGCTCTGTAGCTCGTAGTTCCCCATTATACTGCTTTATTATATGTATATATACATATATTCCATTGTGTTTACTGCTGTACTAAGTCTATAATACGCAATAGGTATATAAATGTAATATAATGCGATAGCACCAAGTTGAGTATTTTCGGTGTTAAAAGTCTATCTAAACGGCACTGCAGACCACTCAGCCTTCGACAGCCCTCTTAGGATTTTGGACCCAACGAAAACCAATTTTAGACAGCGAGTGTATAATGCTTATTTTATGTCGAAATTACCAACATCGAGGGGGGTTAACTACTTACCAGATTTAGTTCGGTCGAATTTATGTAAAAACCAATTGTTTAAAATATTCGCTAAAATTTAAACGTCAACTCGAAAAACAAAAACAGTATAAACAAGTGACAAATATAATAGTAGCCGAACACGTGTAGCTAGCGTTTGTGATTGTTTAAAGTCTAAATCACCAACGATATCCGCATGCAGCAACAAACGAAAACCAAAAGTAAAATCCTCTGTCTTATTTTCAACGCAGCATCGCGACATTTTGAAATGTCACAGTGCTCAATATGGTACCAGAGTATGAGACTTTCCAGCATAATAATTATAGATACCAATCAATGATGCAGCGATATGTTTTTAGAGTCCACCTATAACGGGTTCCTTGATGCAGTTCTTTGCGTAGTGAAGTCAGATATTTCAGAAAAACTTTCACATTCACCCCTGACAGTCGATTTGGACAAGGATATAACTGGCCAGATTTTGTCGTGAAGGTAACGTTTAATAGGAGTATCGAAAAATAATTATTACAACTTAGTTACGAATTAAGCTATGTTTTAACCACTAAAACACAACCAGGTTAATAATAATTGAACATCAGCCAAATATTGAACCCACCAAATCGTGTCCCTAAAATTATTAAGCTGGCTTGATTCATAATCTCACCACGAACGGTTAGGTAATTATTAAAAACTAATTATTTAATAAGAAATATAAAGGTTACTCCTATTTCACTAAACCGCAAACAAAATAGGAGCATAGCGATCAGTGGTGCCTCGGCTAATTACATGCGCCTGTGAGCCTAAAATTCGATTAATCAATCATACTCATCGAGAGGATCCAAATCGTTCAAATTACTACTACCACCACCACCGCTACTACTACCGTCAGTTGTAGTTGTTCTCCTCGGCGTTGGATTCGCAGTTGTTGTCGACCACGAAACAGTTGTAGTCGTCGTTGTTGTTGTTCCACCGTCGTCATCGGTTGAAACAGTCGTAGTAGTTACTGATCTGGGTTCACCGGCAGCTCCGGTCGCAGTTTCTGTTCCAGGAAAAGGTACTGAGCCTTGACCACCTGGAATATCACTAGTTGTTGACTGCTGATGTTGCGGCTGCGACTGCTGCTGCATATTATTGAACAACCCTGCGCCTAAATTGTTCAGCATTTGAGTAAAAAAATTGTTTTGATCAAACGGTTGCTGTTGTTGTGACTCTTGGGTGCTGTCTGACATGGAACCACCTGTGCCAGTATTAATAGTGCTAGCGAAGGCTGTGGATGCGTTACTACCCGGATTATTGCCGGAACTGCCGGTTCCGGTTGTGAAGAAATTAATTCCACCGCCGGCATTCGCCATATTTGCAGTGAATCCCATTGGCTGAGGTGTCGGCGGATTCGGCTCACCATTAGCCGGATTGCGACAGACTGGACATGAATTATGCTGAAACAAACAATAAAACTAAATGAAATTTAAACCTATACTTAATAACTATACTAATACACAACAGACATACTCAAAAATAATAATTAAGATATCAAAAATTAGGATACCAAAAATCGGCTAAGAAAAAACTAGTTCGAATTGGAATCACATGCAGCGTGCACACTCTGTATAAAATGCGACTGCGAGTTGGATGGGATAGGATGCAATGTGAGCAGGGCCATACACTATAACTTAAAAACAGGTGCAAATTACATATACGAAATCAAAAGAAAATAAATTCTTCCCTAAAGTCACAGTAAAAACAAGTATAAAATCGTAATGATCGAAATTTCGAATTTAAATGAATTTCAAATCTATAAAATTTCAATCATTTTCGATTAAACAAAATTTTGACGGATTGCGATTTCGATTTTTGGTCAGGACGGTAGTACGCGGGGATACGGGTGAATCCGTTACAAAATAGTAAAAAAACTGTATAGGACGACATTAAAAGTGCGTGTTTTTTTCGACCGGATTTTATCGAAAACACAAAGAACTTCCGATGAAACTGGTATCAAAATATAGTACATCGACAATACGCATGTAGCAGCAATCTTAGTAAAATATTTATAGTTTAAAGACTTCAAAAACTTTTGAATATTATTGAACAACGTATCGTAGTAAATATGGCGATAAAATATTGTTGTGAAATAGATACTCTGAGCTTGGAGCGTAGCCTAAATACCAATGTTTGATAATCATTGTTCCGATAACAAGCCATTTACCAACAGCTTCATTTACATCTTGTAAAACGAGCTGAAAAAATTCATATTTATTATAAGTATATTTAAATTTAAGGCTGTTTATAAATTTTATGTTTGAATGTCGAACAGAAAACAAAGAAATGAATAATTCTACTGACCACTGAAAAAAATTCAAAATAAAATTCCCAGCCTCAAAATCATTTACAAGGACTTTATCGGAATCTCAGAACACATGGCATTGCAAAACTATGGCAGATCTAATAATCTGAAGTGTAAATTGAACCTATAGCTCATCATGGTTGAACTGGTTAAGCAATGTCATAAATTCAATATAAAAAATTGTAGAAGACTATAACACTTAGTCATCCTCATGTACTTTGCCTTATCCGAACATGTGAAAGTTTTCGATTTTACCCATTCTTGGGATATCAACTGCAACCTCCCAGACTTTATTTGCAGAGGTGTGTCGTGTAGCTTATACCCTCAAAGAACCTTGTATACGTAGGTTCCTGCAATCCTTCGGAGCTACGCCAAAAACGACCACATCGTATAAGGTAAAGCATAGTTACGAACAAAATTAACTGCACAAAAACGCACGTATACAGGTACAAATGTGTTTTGATATTGTACTTATCAAGTCGTTCTTTTACCACAACTGATATCACCAAAATACCAAAGAAAAACTGATGCCCAACAGTGGCAGCTATTACAAGCGCGGTACCGTCATGCAATATCGATTGGTATGCCAATTACAACTGCATTACTAATGTCAAAGATACTATACGGGTCCACCTAGTAAAGTTTTAAAGCTAACATAATATTGCCCTGTTCATGACATCGAGGAAATGCCGACTGAGGCGGTACTCATTTAGAGAACGGAAAACATACGAGTCCTACATGTAACTACAACAGCACATACCCGTTCAACCCAAGGCTCAATGCACGGTGGATGAAACGTATGTTTGCAATGCAGCGATATTACTTCTTCGTCGAGTTTGAAGTCATCGAAACACACTGGACATTGTTGTTTGTTATCTGGAATAACAATTGGTTTATTATTTATTACATATTATAACAGTACGTCGTACGTTAGATAGGCTATGTTTGCAATGCAGCGATATTACTTCTTCGTCGAGCTTGAAGTCATCGAAACACACTGGACATTGTTGTTTGTTATCTGGAATAACAATTGGTTTATTATTTATTACATATTATAACAGTACGTCGTACGTTAGATGGGCTATGTTTGCAATGCAGCGATATTACTTCTTCGTCGAGCTTGAAGTCACCGAAACACACTGGACATTGTTGTTTGTTATCTGGAATAACAATTGGTTTATTATTTATTACATATTATAACAGTACGTCGTACGTTAGATAGGCTATGTTTGCAATGCAGCGATATTACTTCTTCGTCGAGCTTGAAGTCATCGAAACACACTGGACATTGTTGTTTGTTATCTGGAATAACAATTGGTTTATTATTTATTACATATTATAACAGTACGTCGTACGTTAGATGGGCTATGTTTGCAATGCAGCGATATTACTTCTTCGTCGAGCTTGAAGTCACCAAAACACTAGGACGTGTTGTTTGTCTATTGGAATAACAATTGGTTTATTATTTATTACATGTTATAACAGGTACGTCGATAGATAGGCTATGTTTGCCAATGCAGCGATATTCTTCTACGTCAGACTTGAAGTCATCGAAACACACTGGACATTGTTGTTTGTTATCTGGAATAACAATTGGTTTATTATTTATTACATATTATAACCTTAGATAGGCTATAAGCCGCTAGACACGTCATAATACAATAACAGAGCTATTACCTTATATATATAATCCAGTTTGCTGAAAAACAAATATATAAGTGTAACAGTAGTCAAAATTTTTTAAAAAGGCTAAACTTTTTTAAATTCATCATTTTTGAAAAAATTCCACCGAGACGTATACTGTGCATCTAGAAAACAATATCCCAAATGAAACTCACCGACATTCGTTTGAGACACATTTGTTCGGGTCAAGCTCGATATCTGCTCCCGTGACAATGGCGGTGCACCACCCTCAACTTGATTTAATAGCTAAAATAGCAACCTACAATTTAGCTTATGTAGTTATAATTGTACATATATCATATCACAAACAGTACAACATGTTATATTTATAGCCGTAGATGAATAAAATCATTAAATAATTTTTGCACAATTGTTGCCGAGGCCCACTGCGGTTGTTGAAGGAGTGCCAAAATATGCAACGTCACAAAGAGAGGTCAAATTTATAGCAAAGTAGTGATGTCTGCGAACTGGCCCGAACGAACATTAAAATTTGTTAGTCGTATGGCTCGAAAGGTCCAGGCCGTTGAAATTTATCTGACCTGCAAATTCACAATTTTTTTTCAAAATGAAATTTGGTAGTCAGAGGTGCTGTGAATTTTCTTAACTACCAGTGAAGATAAGCCTCATCAAGCTAGACTATTGGACAATACATTTTATGTTTCTTAGTTGAAAATAGACTTTTGACTTAGTCGAACCATGAATATTTCCGGACCGAAAAATTTGCTGAGGTTGCATCGCTGATCGCTAACTATAAAACAAAAATAATACTACAAAAATATAGCTAACGAGTTTGACACATGTCGCTGTCTGAATTTTAAAACAATATGTCATTTGAAACATAAAAACCTTCAGACACTGAGGTTCCGCTGTTATGGCAAAACAAAAAGTAAAAACTGCGTTTTTATACAAATGACACAATCGGCAAGCTAACTCCAGTAGAGAATATTACCAATTCTCGTTGCAACAAACGAAACTGATTTCTAATCAAAATTGGCGAGAATTAGGCGACATATGTGCAACATCAGGCTAGCCATGAACAAAAATAATTAAGTGACCGATATGCGAACATGTCAACAAAGTTCGGCACTCTAACTCCAACAGGGAATAGAAAATATTTACGAGGTATCAGTAAAAAACTAAAGTATTGACGCAAAACACTTTAGCTAAATATTGGCAATTATTAACATTGTATCGTTATACAAGGCTATAGTCGCATACAAAAAATAAGTGCACGCGTAAAAGAACATACAGACAACGTTTATGTGTGTAAACGAATTTGAAATCGCTCATTTACGACCACATTCATTCATACACGAGCGGTCAATGTATCCACGTGAAGAGTGCATTATTTTTGAGTTAATCAGATTTATTTTATAGAACGTGAGACAATTTGAATACGAGTCTAAACAATGTCATATGCCGCTGTGATATTACAAGGTGGATTATTTCAACAAGAATTAAACATTGGTCTTCCATGCAACGCACCTGTGTCACGATTTTCCAGGAACGTGCAAGTACGCCCCGGACATCACTATCGCGTTTCGAGTGAAGCAGCAATATAGATCGAACAGTATGGTAATACAATATGAGCTGCGAGCGAACATAAAGCGAGAAGCGGTGATTTATGGCGGGTGTGGTTTGACTACAAATGTGCGGAAAATACATTGGTTATATATTTTCAATTTATAGCACAGCAGAACCAACCAACCAACCAAACTAACTTGAGTAACGATGGCGTCCAGCGAATCCGGTCCCCATGCATAATCACCCGGATTACCGGCTATATTCATAAAGCTAAAACCAAACAGGTATTGTTTATTATGTCGCCATTAAGAAAAGCTTTAAAATTCCGTGCCAAACTATAATAAAGAATCCATGAAATAGTTTTGAAACAAAATCTAATTGATGTCTGCTTAGCCATTATATGTGTATAATATATGCATACTTTTCGAAAAGGGACGAACGAAGCGAGCGGAGTTTCCTCAAATAGCTTTGTTAGCGGCAAAATTCAAATTTCTTTTTGTCGTTCTGTGGAGATCACAACTCATCAACAGATATATGGATGTTTACAATTGCTTTATTTAATCATAAATTCAGTCTATTTCTGAACTTTTATTAGACGCTAAACCCATCGACCACGTCTGCCTGGTCAAAATGGGCCCCAAAGGGCCAGGTGTCAATTTTTGAAATTTGGCTATGCGGGTATTTATTTTAGCGACCTATATCTAGAGATGGAGACTTCCGTATAGAATCCTTTCATTGACAGCTATAACTTTACTGTTATGTATTTTTCCATCAAAGTAATTTGGTAAATTTTCGCACTAAATGTAGTCAAATTTCGCCACTTTTGCAATATAGATGTATGTAGGTCAATCGAATGTGTTTATGCGCCTTTGGGATCGCTAAATAAGATAAAAGCACTTGTCTATGCGCGGTATGCAGCAAATATGTCCAGCCTTAGGGCCCTACTACGCAAAAGTGACTCTTCGAATTATACTTTTTCTTACAACTTTTGATTTATAAATTTCAAAAGTTTTGTCTTTTTGGTCATTAGAAGAAGAAATAAATCGTTCTTCGGTTTTGGTATATGACTAAAATGACCATATTTTCAATGAAGTATTGCCGTTCTACGATTGCTATCATGGGATTTTAAGCAAGGTTAGGAACTTGAATTTGTAACAACGAAATGGTCAATAAGCGAGAGTAGCCAATTCGCTCCGTTTCCCCTCACTTTGCGAGTTACTAGTTTGTATGTATATATATTACATTTAATGTGTGGTTTTGTATACACGTCTGCTTTAGCACTACCGCATTCTATGACTGAGATAGGCAACAAATATTAAAATTTGTTAAAATTGTACCTTGCGCTAATCGCAGATAAGTTTCTCGGGGTCAAAATCACAAATTTAAGGGTTTAAACTTTCCAGGGGGATAAGAAAAGTGGCCAACATGGGTCAGTCGCCGGATATGATGGACAATTCTCCCCTATTGCGGAACACTGAATTATTATATTGTGTAGTTTATATCGTTATCTCAAAGCAATATTTTCTCTAAAATTATTTATTATCTACGAAAATGTAATAGTGGCTAATCCTACTTTCGACGTCATCCGCGCTGCCCACAGACGATGTCATCAAAAGCAGGCTCCAAGCAATCTTTAAATGGCTCAGCACATCATAAACCAACTCACCGTGGCATTTTGAAGCACCGAGCAAATACGTTCAATCACTTATTTAACAATGCATACACTAAAAATGAATTAAAACGATTCTGACACGAAAACAAAATTTTTTTAGTTACCTAGACATCCAAAAAATTTCTCTAAATAGACAAGACTTACAAAGGATTCTGCGCCGCACCAACGACATTTCCCTCAGGCCCAACTTGAAACTGAACCTGGAATGTGCCGTTGCCTGCCGTCAATGCGTCGTATAACTGCTGAAGGAACCTAAATTACAATATTATACACATATGCATATTGTGTATATATTACATATAGGTTCGCGAAGTGACTCACACGAACTCACAACGCTATTACCGCATCTTATGCGTATTATAATCCCAGCGTTGTTGTCCTAAGTAACAGATTCGTTGAGCCGAGTGAAGCGAAAATCGACTATTTTCCCCAAGTCTAAACACCTACCGCAAATTTCTAAGAAGAACCTTACTTTAAAACACATTTGGAAAAATTAAATTCAGCAATTTTCAAAAAATCTTGAAACAATTCTAAATTTTATTACGCACCAAAAATTAAATTCCCGCACAAAACTAGTGCAATACAATGAACGCGAAACCTAACAACCGTTACAACGTGACGTTCGTTTTTGTGCACTAATTTTTGCCCGTGACTATATTATTTCAATTTTGTTTCAAACAAAGAATTATATCCATTCACAAACCACTGATGTGTCACATACCATACACTCACATACCTGTCTTTTGTCCTCAACAGGAATACAATGATATATAATTACATAGCAGACAAAAACAGAAACAGCAGAAATGCTTGAAACACGTATTCAACAACACGTAATGTACGATCGTGAAAATATAATCGTATATAAATTTACCCTTGAAATGGCGCCATTGCGATAGGTGGCGACTGTTGGCTGTCCCGTGATGAGTTTGTTCCAACTCGTCCAGCCCACGAATTTCTTGCTCCACTTGTTGAATGCAGCGGAGGCACACTCGTATTTGATGAACTAGTCGATGTTGAGGCTCCAGTGACGTGTGGTTGACCTTGACCCATCCCGCTGCCAAACTGACTAAATAGTGCTGGAATACCGATTTCACGAAAAAGCTAAAATCACATTAAACATTACATGTAATTAACTTTAGCCCTTTCATCGCATGTGATACAGCATACACTGTGAAACGGTACACTTGTGTTTTTCTAGTATGGAATGTGGCAAACTTGTGTTTTAATTCGGTTTTCGTAAGAAACCGAGCAATTGCTCATAGTTGCTAGCAATCAAATGACAAGTTTCTTCAACATTTCACGAAATACAGATTAATTCAAGCGGCGGTAAATGGTCAAGCTACCTATGAAACACATATGGAAACAATGTCTGTTATTGCCTGTTGCCACGTATGACAGTGTTTATATTGCATACGCAATAATTTATCCGTAATCATATGAACAGTGTATTACATTTAAGCAACAAATAAATGGATAGATACTATTGCGTGCAATTTTAAGTACCGATTCTTGCAAATAACGATGAACAAACGAACGAGGAGGCCATCGATATTGACCTAATTTGAGATGCTGCAATATTTGTAAGAAACACTGTTGCAACACTAATATTATGAATAAATACGCTGTTGTACAAGAAATAATATCGATTAGCTTAATTGTACACCTATTTTTGAAACAGAGCGAGCGGATTTTTCTCAAATAGCGCAAAACCGAGACTGTTAATCGCATAACTCTTCACAGACTGAATGATTTTCTCAATTTTTGTTCGATTCGTAATGGAATATAGTTGTGCACCTAGTTTTCTGTTTACGCAGCTGCTACCGAAATTCTCACAAAAAATTTTTGGTTGGATGAACATAATACTTTTTATTTTTGATCATAGCTCTTGCCACAGGCATCGAGTTGAAATATACAAAATCCTGACATAGACAGCTACAACTTAGCTGTTATGTATTTTTATCAAACCAGGCGTTTTCGAGTTGTGAGTCAAGGTTTAAATATACACCAAAACACTGAAATTTTTAAAATTTAAACAGAGCAAGTTTCTTGCTTGTTGTGAGTAAACGATTGGATTATAAAATTATTTAAACCGTTAAGCACGTTAGTTTCACTGTATTAACTTTGCATGTTATTAACTCTTTGGAACGGTGCCAAGACAAATTTGCTAAATTTTGGCGTCAAAAATATATAGTTACAGTGTGCATAATAATTGGGAGCCTTAAGTTTACAGGATATATTTGTCCACAAAAAACATCTACTTCTATTGAACACGTTTCTTTGGGAGAACAATTATTAAAATTTTGTGCACACACCTAGCGCCAGACGCACTAGCCGCACTTTGTTACAACAAATAAAAATTCACAGCGACTTTCTCGCAAATAATACGCATAAATACTTGCCTCGTTAAAATCGACAGGTTCTCCGTCAGTGTTGTTGGCATGTACAATAATTCTCGCTCCGCCACGACGACTGTTGCTGAAATACGTAATCGAAATTTCAATATACTATGTACGACTAACTTAACCTGCGCCCACTGACCATCGCATTTTGTTAATTTGAATAAGATAAGCAAAAATTATTTTCCGTTCACGAACATGAAAATTGTTTTTCAAAATTATGTTGTTCTTGAACTTAAAAGCGTTATATATATATTCACGAACCTGATAAAATACAGGACCCTTTCGTTTATGTCGTCACATTTGCATTGAATTTGTTCCCAACCAGAGACGCATCGTAATTCAAAACTAATAGTCGCCAAAGAACTATCATTGACTAATCACAAATCACTACTTCCAGGTTAGGAGTGAATCGAATCCCTTTCTTACCTGTTCTATAGCAATGGATGTGGAATGGACATCTGGTTTTACAAAATAGCATGGTTACTAGTTCGTCAAATTTAGCCGCGCGTTACGATAAATTTATGTTTTGCTCTAAAGGTGCAAGAATTTTGTGCTTTCGAGTTTGCTTCAAACTTTAAACGCATTTTTTATCAATTCCAAAAGTGTCCAAAATTTTTCAGAGAGGTAAATTTTGTTCAAATTATCATTTCTCGTGAATACTGCATATATCCACAGTTAGTACTGTAGACGTCGACAATTGCTTACGCACAGACCAAATGACAAATATTCTTTCGCAGTTGCTGAAAGAAGAAATGAGCGAAAACCATGAAGTTGTGCTACCGCCATTCCATGTCCTTATATAAGCACATAATCGCTGCCTTATCTTTGAATTGCTATCCATATCTCAGCACATACAAACTAGAGAGACTGAATTTTAGTTTAATGATTACATAGCCATTTCAGATTGTGCACAAAATTTTTATGATCCGCTAAAATTTTTGTTCAAGTGAAGCAAGGACTTCACCTGCAGAGCTAAACTTTTACGGTGGGAGTAATCCAAACGCATCGATGTTACGGCTCAGGGATTCAAAAGCTACTGCTCACTTCAGTATGGCATAACTAATTCGCACAACGAAAGAGAATATTCTGTTGCAACATAAACATTGAATACGTTGGCACCGTAGTTATATATCTACATTTGGCAATAAGCATGTCAAAATCAAATGACCCTCAAGGCTAGCTTAGGTTTGACTATCTGATAAATATTTACTTTGACATTTTCAGCTCTGTTCGAAATTCCAGGAAAATGCTTGGGGCAGGTATTTTGCTAGCCTGTCCACAGTGGGGGATCCCCCACCTTCCAAATCCCCCATGTTCGTGAGATTTTCTCCCATGTCCGTCCCCCACGTACGGCCGAAACCCCCATGTTCAACTAACTCCAAAAAATTTTTTTGTCTGAAAATTTATATTTTTTGTTTGCAAATTGTTTTAAACATTAATTACCACCATTTATAATGCTAAAATATCGTGTTTTAGCTTGAAAATACATTCACGGTAGTAAAACTGCATGAAAATAAGGAATATTTATAATTTTTAAGCAAAATCAGTGTTTGGCGAATTGGGGCGAGCTGTAAGCATAAGCATTCTGTAAACAAAATTTATCCCCCACTTTTAATTTTCCTCCGAGAATGAACATGGGGCCCCCGAAGTTCCCCCCACTATTTTCGGAGGGCTGCGGACAGGCCAGTTTTGTATATTTCGAAGCCACATGAATTCTTTTTGTCGCACGCTAACCAAAAACAAATAGAACTTGAAAATTTACTAACTAATCACAATATTCAAGCAATCGTTGATTTAAGGTCTATTTTATACTTTGTTTTATGCCACATCACTCGACTTATTGAATTCCGAGTGGGTGAGTGAGTGAGTGGAACGAGCGAAGCGTAGAATTCTCAATGGCCAGCGTGGTAAACTTCGACGATGTCTGTTCCTGGGCTGTTTTTGGGATGACACGCAAACTCAACTTCGACTATGCGGATTGATTCGCGCGATACTGCATCTGAAAGCCGTCTATATACTTGAAAGTTACGAGCACAATAATCGATATATATATCTTCTCAAATATTCCATTAACATGGCTGATATTCGATGGCTTATTATGTAATTTAATTCTCAATATAGCTATGCACATCTTTCTAAATTGTATATTCAACACTTAAAATTGACTACTTTGGCAATAAGACGAGCTACTAATTTATTCATACTATATAAACCATTTGAAAACGGATAAATTGGACTATTGTTGATACCAAGACAGATAATGCAAGCCTCCAGCTACTTCACAGAGGGTTGCCGACATGTTCGTGCAACCTTAAAACAATGACATCAAGGTGACAACATGCTAAATGATGCAACAATCCATTGTTTACCCACAACAAGTTTGCTCCGAAGTACATATATATATAAAACATTTGCAAAACTACCAATGTCAATAAATGTACCAAAAGAAACATACTCATCTCGACTAGATACATCAGTCAATGAGGTGTCGCTATTATCTTCGTCTATTCTTTCCAGAAATCCCGTATGACACACGGGGCATTCGAGATCCTATATAACAAAATAGTTACACGTAAAGAATTTCACAGCCCGTATAGCTTTTTAGCCGTCAAAGATAAGACTAAGCACTGGTTGAGACTAAAATTTACAGCTTCCATTCTGATGTATTTCGGTTATGATTACTCACTATGTCTAGTAATAGAAATTCCACAGTGAAGATAAACTATGCGTATTCTGCGCTTATTCTGCATTCATTGCCTATTTCGGTGCAAATCGAGCTTCCGCAAACCGCTTAAAATGGACAGAAAAGTAATATATAGTACGATTAAGAGAAACAGCGGCTGTAATTTACAGCGCATATCTATGGCATCTTCTCACAAATGTGGAAAAAAAGTGGGGACGCTTAAACAGTGATCTAAAAGGTGGAGTGTCGAAAAAGATGCCCAAAAACTTGTATTTGCATCGAAATTAAAAAAAACATAGTGAGCATAAAAGGTAAGAGCTTCTGCTGGGAGAAATGTGCCTGGGAGTGGCCTTCGAATCTTGTTTGGTGTCTAAGTCCCTAATAAGCAGAAGTTCGTAGCAAAACCATAAGACCTTTTATTTGGCAAATAGTGACCAAGAACAGATATTTAGAAATTTAATAATCAAATAATTTCAAACATAAGATTTTGATATGGTACATACTAGTTCTTGCCGCATATTAGATGTATACCATATTGATGCCATTAATTGGTCGGACAACCTAAAAGTCTATTATTCTATCCCTTTACCAGGATCTAAATCACAAAAATTTGACAATTTTCGTTGTAGAAATGTAGTATTCTAGCCTTTTACCAGAAACTAAATCGAAAAAATAGACAAACAGACAATTCTCGATGCTAGAAATTCAGCATTTGTATCCAATGGAGCCCCTCATAAGTAATGACAATTCTAATCTGACCTCTCCCCAGAGTAGGAATGGCACCCAAGATTTCGCAGGTCCGCGCCAGGTAAATTTGGCTTCCACCCAGGCCAACACCCAGCAGGTAATTCGAGGTGAAACAAAATGATCGTTCTAACAAAAAGCATTTTTACTAAGTGAATACTACTGCTTACATATCGAATAATCAGACAAAAATACTGTATCGATCAGGCCCGTAATAATCACTGTCAAGGACGTAGCCAGAAATTTTGAAAGGTGGGGTCGCGGTCCACAGTGGGTGACTTAAAGGGGTAGGCGCTCAAGAATGTGAAAATGTGGTCAAGGAAGGCATGTTATTCAGTTATGTACATTTCTAGGAGCTAAACTTGCGTTTTCGGCCCCATGCACCGATTAATTATTATGCGAAATACTGTTTCGCAAGCATGTGCCATGAACAAAGCTCGCTTTAAGCATATATGTTAAGTTAAACTATTCGAAAACTATGGCCAAATGGGAACCTTTCTTTAATTTGTTGTAGATCGTCCACTTGAAATGTGGATGGAGATAATATTTGTACCAGTGATTTTGTGAGTACTCGGCTTTTGTTTGCTTTGTTTACACTGACTTGAGTAAACTGTGACGCAAATTTTCAAATTTCTGGATGCTCAAAAAATATTTCTGGCAAAAATTTTATCCCCCTCGACTTTTTAGCTGGACGATCTATTAAATATGTACGAACTGTATTCGAAGGGTTAAACGAAATCTATTATTTTAGTGATCAATATAAAATTGGATATATGGGCGATATAGCGAAAGCAATAACATGAAGCGACCAAATATTATTGATAGCAAAATGTCTAACAGCAGTAACAACAACAATAATGATCCAGAATTTCTGTGCGCTACACCTGCTAAAAAGCAACGCTAATTGGAAAGCTTTTTAATGCACCGACGCTCTACTACTCCAACTGCTTCAAACGCGCCGGAAGGCGGTGCTACTGCTGCAGAACGGGCACCACAGTCCCAACCAGCGACGGTCGACAACAGTTCAGCCAGCTCCAGCAAAGCTTCGGACGCTGTCCTCAGCATAGCTATTGATTTGTAAGCCCCAGCTTCGACGAAACGTAGATCCAAGCCCGACTACACAAAAGTGGGACATTGGAAATTTTGTAGACACTCGCTGTAGTCGGGAAGACAAGTATCATGTTGTGACTGCACCCTGGATTCCTGATCCCATCTATCAGTTTCCAACACAGGCTCGTAGTATGACAATTGGGAGAGAGACTCGGGTCCAGATGCTTAGCTTTCAGCAATCATGGTTGCAAAAATATCCTTGGCTCAGTTTTAGGGATAAGCGGAAAGGAGCGTTCTGTCGACTTTGTGTCTTATTCGCGACTCAACATGCAGGTGGCAATGAACTTAAACAACTTGTTACGGAGCCAATGACTAATTGGAAGGACGCAATGAAAAACTGCAAGCATCACAGTGCGCGTCTTTACCACAAAGAAGCCGAAGCTAAAGCTCTGGCATTTAAGCATTCTCACGAGACCGGTGATGTTATGGAAAAACTGACACCGGACGTGGACCGACGCAAGCAGTAACACCGACTTGTAGTGTCCACAGTTACTGATATTATTAAAATTTGTAGAAGACAGAATATAAGCGTCCGAGGAACAAGAGATTTGGGAGCCATTAGCTAATCCCACGGAATTCGAAACCCAGGTAAACGAAGGGAATTTTCGTATCATACTTCGTGGACTGTGCCGTTACAACCCTCGACTGGAAGCTGCTGTGGAACACATGCCTGGAAACGCTACCTACATTAGTTCAACCGTCCAAAATGTAATCATAGATACTTGTGGGTCCATAGTCCAGAATATTATCGTCGAAAATGTCAAGGATTCAAAATACTTTGCAATTTTGGCTGATGAAACAATCGATGAGTTTTAGATATGTAGACGAATGTGGAGGTCCAAGGAAGCCAAAAATCGGGAGGATTTCATTGGTTTTGGAGGGTATGAGCAACTGTTTGCGCCAGTTTCGGACATTTACAATTTTTTCGACATAGCCCTAAACGTACCGAGACCCTACAGAACGCCATCACGCTACTTTATCCTGAACAGCAACGGCGCAAATTAATACCCCTGTGTCCTACCTGATGGGTGGAACGCCACGAGTCATTATCGCTATTTGTAGAAATATTACCGGCAACACTTCATGCCTTTAGCAGCGCATGAAGACTCAAGTGATACCACAATTCAGACGAAATCGCTGTTGTATCGGGGAGCCGTCACCAAATTCGGGTTCATTTGCACTCTGAAATCGGTAGCATTCGTATTCGAGCGTTGTGTCAATGTTTCAAAAGCCCTGCAAAGTACGGACTGCGATATAACCGCCGCTGTCACTATGGTAAAACTGTTGCTTAGGAGGGCGTGAGAGCAAACGCAGATGTGAAATTTCATGCCTTGTTCGACAGCGCGTCAGAGCTTGCTCGACTCCATTCGATCCCAGCAATACGTAACTGAACCAAAAAAAAATA
>JASANE010016304.1:0-31780 GCA_030248225.1 Trileptium ribeirensis | reverse complement strand
CGGTAAAAGTTGGTAAATTGGAAGCGTGCAACCCTGCTTTGAATGACAAACTTGCTAAGCTTGAGCAGGAAATGAAGAAAGTTAAAATGTTCAGAAAAGGAGTGTTTGGAATCCGCTGAAGGATATGAAAAGAAATATCGTGACGTGGTTAGCGAAAATTTTGAGTTAGGAAGTCGTGTAACGAATGTAAAAACGTGCGATAAATTCTATATCAAAAGAAAGTCCGACTACATCGAATCATAGAACGATACTCGACCTGCTACTGAAGATCGACAACGGTGTAAAAAAGGTTAGTGATCAACAGATCATTGCGCGATCTGAGTATTACGGTACAATACGTTCCTGTACAGGATCAAGGAAAAATCGTCAACGTGTCAGTGTATGTCGTGAACGGTCCGCTATCGAGAAGCAATCTCAAGGAAGCTTTCATGAACATTCTTCACGACCTCAATATTGTGTCGTTCAGTCTAGAAGTCTTGAACGGCAACAACGAAGATCTCAACAAGAGCAACATTCCGCTCAACAACAGCAGGTAATACTAATACGTGTTCACGTGAAACATCTAGTGAACAGCAACGATTTCATTGGCATTAAAGATCGTATAGCGGTTCTAAGAAGCAACCTGCTCATTCTAGACTGGTTGTAATATATCCTCGATTTACGCTAAAGCAATAACAAGCTCAAGGGCGATCTTCAACACCGTAACGTGAGGGTGTGGATTTCAGAGAAAGGATGATGGCTGTCTAGAGCAAAATTACTTAGTGAAGCTGTCACAGCCACAGTTACGATCGTTACAACATCGGATACAAGCCAAAATCGACACTTTGAAGTCGACGAAATCGAGGTTTCTGGATGAATCTGAGATTGAACACCAAGACAATGAAAACTTCAGTAGTTACTGAAGACCAGAAATGGTGGTGTTATTAGAAGGGGCATTCAGGAACAGAGGGAAATACAACATGAAGTTAGTATATGGAGATGACACAGTCTTAAAAACGATTTTATCGAAAAACGGGAAATGCCAACGCCCGTCAGAGTTACTATGTGCAGGATGTGGAATTTGTTGGAATCACGCTATTGCAATATCTACAACAAAAATTGGATCGCCTGGGACACAAAAACGTTACATCTCGATGTTACACGCGATGGGTCATTATATCCGGGTGAAATCATATAATAATATTAATAAAAACATTTGTAACACGCCTTTTTCGCAGAAGGGTGACAAAAGGGCAATGTAATAAATGTCAGGTAAAAATGTCATGTTATAAACATTTCATATTCATGCAGCCGGGAACAGATGGGTTTTCAGCTTAGATTTTAACTGAGCTAAATCAAGTTTCGGATTTCGTGACGTACTTGGTAAGTTGTTCCATTCCGGGGGTCCCAGAAACCAAAAACTACTGTTTCTTCGACATTCTGACGTTTCTTTACATCGATTCGGAGTACTCGTCTACTGCCAAGTCGGGCCACTCGGCAGGTCGGTTCATAGGCAGGAGTTTATAATCATGTGTTAGAAACGATTTCCGTTGTACGCAATAGAATGACGCCGATTATGCTGTTCTTTAATCTCACGAATATGATGGGTAAGATGGATGCAAAACGACGACAACATGGTGCTAATGAACTGGGTTCGATCATCCGAGGAGTGGATAATGAGTGGGATACTCGACTGGAACCGTTCGAATAGGTTCGTCACCCCAAACAGACACTTTCTACGAAATGGAATTTTTTACTCCAACAAGGTTTTCAAATCCTGCAGGCGCATCTGAGCCGTGCTCAGTGAAAGGAAACCATTCTTGTCTGTGATGGAATTTTGGCAACGTTATCAGCAACACTTCGACAATGTTATGATGGAACACGTGCGTCTGCGGATGAACGAGTGCGTGATTATTTTCCACAGTTCAGAACCTGACTATACGATTTCAGGGCACCACCATTTCTTTTGCCTGGTTTGCATATGCGAAAGATTGACTCATTCCAAAGAATACGAGCGCAAATTTTGTAAGGAAACTTCTCTTCTATACCAGCACTTGATAAGGTGATGCCATTATAAATTTTGTCTCATGCTGACTTTACGTCAACAGTTAAAGTGCTCAAGATGAACGGAACGTTATGGACACAATAATTGGGGAATTTGGACTCAGTAATTCTGCTACTAATCGTACATCATATGGTCATCAATATAATCTGGGTGAACAATATCGTCAGAATTTTATATAAATGCTAATAACATTTCGCCTAACTCTTAAATTTAATAGTAATATTCGTCAAAAATTGTGTCGCAAATCGTCATTTTTGTTTTATTTAAAAGTTGAATACCTTTTCTAGGTTTTTTCTTTTCAGAAACTATACGAATTTTTCTAGTTTTGTGATAATCTAAGAAGAACATTGAGATGTATTCCATATACATGCTTCCACATATTGGCAGCAGAACTATTGTACACTCGATTTAATCTAGAACTATTGGGATAGTATGATTATTTCACAGGTTTCGATACATGTATTCAATATACCTTCACATATTGCTATACTTCCTAACATTAATTCACATTTCATTTTTTGTTTCCCTTCTTAACTAGGGGATTCAAACATCAATTCCCAAACACAATTTGACACTAATTATAAATAAAAAATTAAAACACTTCATTGAAATTTCAATAAGCTATATTTTCCAACATTAATTCAAATTATATACATTTCCTTTTTTGTTTCCCTTCTAAATTAGGGGATTCAAACATCAAATCCCAAACAAAATTTTATACTAATTATAAATAAAAAATTAAAACACTTCATTGAAATTTCAATAAGCTATATTTTCCAACATTAATTCAAATTATATACATTTCCTTTTTGTTTCCCTTCTAAATTAGGGGATTCAAACATCAATTCCCAAACAAAATTTGACACTAATTATAAATAAAAAATTAAAACACTTCATTGAAATTTCAATAAGCTATATTTTCCAACATTAATTCAAATTATATATATACATTTCCTTTTTTGTTTCCCTTCTAAATTAGGGGATTCAAACATCAATTCCCAAACAATATTTGGCACTAATTATAACTAAAAAATTGAAACACTTCATTGAAATTTCAATAAGCTATATTTTCCAACATTAATTCAAATTATATACATTTCCTTTTTTGTTTCCCTTCTAAATTAGGGGATTCAAACATCAATTCCCAAACAAAATTTGATACTAATTATAAATAAAAAATTTAAACACTTCATTGAAATTTCAATAAGCTATATTTTCCAACATTAATTCAAATTATATACATTTCCTTTTTTGTTTCCCTTCTAAATTAGGGGATTCAAACATCAATTCCCAAACAAAATTTGACACTAATTATAAATAAAAAATTAAAACACTTCATTGAAATTTCAATAAGCTATATTTTCCAACATTAATTCAAATTATATACATTTCCTTTTTTGTTTCCCTTCTAAATTTGGGGATTCATACATCAATTCCCAAGTAAAATTTGACACTGATTATAAATAAAAAAATTAAAACACTTCATTGAAATTTCGATAAGCTATATTTCCCAACATTAATTCAAATTATATATATACATTTCCTTTTTTGTTTCCCTTATAAAATTTGGGGATTCATACATCAATTCCCAAACAAAATTTTATACTAATTATAAATAAAAAATTAAAACACTTCATTGAAATTTCAATAAGCTATATTTTCCAACATTAATTCAAATTATATACATTTTCCTTTTTTGTTTCCCTTCTAAATTTGGGGATTCATACATCAATTCCCAAATAAAATTTGACACTGATTATAAATAAAAAATTAAAACACCTCATTGAAATTTCGATAAGCTATATTTCCCAACATTAATTCAAATTATATGCATTTTCCTTTTTTGTTTCCCTTCTAAAATTTGGGGATTCATACATCAATTCCCAAACATACTTTGACACTAATTATAAATAAAAAATTAAAACACTTTATAGAAATTTCAATAAGCGTTTCCGTTATTAAGAGAATTGAAATAATCTCAAAGCTTTGCGGCATAAAATCAGTTTTCTATATGTCTTTTAGTCAGAACATCATTACATGCGCCAAAGATTGCTTTCAGTTATACCGATGCCCCCGGTTAGCAAAAAAAGACTAAGAATTAATCTGCTAAAAACAATACGCTTTATCATGTGACAAAATGCGGCACCGTAGAAATTAAGCGTATGACAAACAAATGTATGCCTCACTTTATTCAAGTGATTTAAAAAACTATATTGATATTAATAACGAATTCATATTTTAAACATAGTGAACGCCTGTTGCAGTTGAACATTTGTGTTCATACGCAGTTACAATCAGAATTAAGCGCTCAAAATGGAACCAAGTTCATTTCGATTTCGGTCGGTTTCATATAAATTCGATCGGTCGATCGTTCTGCGATTAATTTAATGAATTTTGATTGTGTTAAAATAAATAATTTAATAAGAACTATCATTCAGCGTTTAAATAAACGAATTTCGTTTTAAAGGAACATTGATCGTTTTGCGATATCGTTCGCTTGCGTTAAATTTTATGTGCACTTAATTCTAAATGTAACTGTACAATATTTTTTTTACATTTTATATTATAGCGCACTATTTTGTCCATAGCAATAATTATTACGTTTTGTCACCACCTTCGAAAGTTAATTTAATTACCTAATTAAAACCGTTAAATTAGCGTTATTTCATAAACCCCTGGATTATATACAACAGATTATTTTGAGACTGCAAGAAAATATTAGTATCCCACGCTAAAGGCAGAAAATCTAACCCAACAACATGGGATCTAACTGTATAATAGCGCCTATTAATTTATTGCGTAGTACGTTTATACAGTACAGTCATGGCACTTAATTTGGCCCATATCTGTAATTGCAAAACCATTTTACTTATCTACGTAAGTCATGAGCTTAATCTGTTTAGTAACTTAGATTTAGCAGAGGATTTCGCAATATGATCAAGATTTTAATTACAATAGAATGAAGACTGCAATTCGACTAAAAATTTTCACGCAAAAATGAAAGCACAACGGACAGTTGGAATGCGGTTTTTTCGATCGTGAAATTCAGAAAATTTTTTAAGCAATCTTCCAGCATTTTTTTAATTTTTTAAACTATTGGACGTTTTAAATGATGCTTGCTTTTTTGAGAAAACCCTCATAGAAAAAATTGAACCCGATAAGCTGCAATTTAAAGCTGTTATTGAGACATGGGCATTAATTAATATTATCCATTGCTGCAAGCTTGTATATTATCAGTTGATATAAAAATGTTTCGACATCGAATACGACGGTGATTTGCTTTTGCTTGTGACAGGAGGACGGAAAGGACTACTGCACAATATCGCTATTGTTCTAAATTATTAAATACTTTTGGAATGGTAAATTTAAAGGCATAATTCAAAATCTACATAAACATACTAGCAGGAAAGGGTACAATCGGTTTTACGATTTATAATTCATTGTAAAAAAATTCCATGACTATACTATCTAAGCAAAGGGCCCTTACACCCCGCAACTCTCCAGTGGGCAGAGGGTGCGAAGAATCACGGGTGGACCATCGTGCGGCAGGGAGGAGGCGGGGTGAATACTACTCCCTCCAAACCATATGAAACGTACCGGTTTGCGACTGTCAACGTCGGAACAATGAAAGGTAAAAGTAGGAAACTGTGTGAAATGCTTTTCAAAAGAAAAGTTGACGTATGTGCCTTACAAGAGGTGCGGTATAAAGGCGAGGGCACCAGATGTATGGGTGTGGACAGGAAAGATATAAATTCTGGTGGTCCGGAAACAGAAACGGTGACGGCGGTGTTGGATTCATGGTCAAAGAGTGCCACGTAGAGAAGATAGTGAACATTAAACACCAGTGAAGGACACAACCACGTACTTAAAAATAGTGATCGCAGGTGCGTTTTGGAACGTACTGTCGTTGTATGCCCCTCAATTTGCACGGTCCGATCAAAAAAAGCAGATTTCTAGGGACGCCTTCAGGACACCATAAAAATATAATACCAGCAGAAGAGGGTCAGAAAATCAGTGGCGATATGAACGCTCATATTGGTACATATATGGAAGGCTGGGAATGTGTGAGAGGTCCTTATGGCATAGGTACGACAAACGCCGAAGGGGACCGATTACTAGAATTCTGCATGGCAAACGTACTACGAGTGGTAAGCACAGAATTCCAAAAGGATCACGAAAAGCTGTAATGCAGGAGTAAACTCAATGTGCGCCCCCTACCATCCCTTTCTGTCATTAGCGATTAGCAATCGCTTCTTCGGCGTACCACCCATCCGTCAACATAACACAGAATATAAAATTGAAGTATTAGGCAACGCATCGAAAACGTTAAGTAACAGAAAATTGCCCTACTAACAGTTACTTCAAAAACATTAAGTAACAGATTTATGACTGTTTGACATTTGAACTGGAAAATTTTTACTTTATTATCGAACGAAAATTCCTCCGTATAATATTTTAAACCCTGCACATCACATGTTGAGTTCGCGATCGACACGTATTATTTATAATAAAACGAAATGTGTTAGCGTAACCGAAAAATGTGGAATGCTAGTTGCCCTGCTGTGCGTTATGAAACGAATTTATGGCCAAATAGCAAATAGGTGCGTTTTGTTAGCGAACAGAAATTACACGGTTTTGCAATCAGTCGCTCTGCGTTCGCGAACGGTAATTTTCGAATTTGGAATTGGTTATTGTAATAAATTTTTTGCTCGCTAACAGCGTTTTGGGCATAGTGTCAAAAGAGGATGGTAGGGGGCGCTGCTTAAGTTTACTCATGCATAACCTATAAGAGTGAAGGGGCTTCAATTCAAATTAATTTCTTCTTGAGGCGGCAATCTGCAAGACCCGCGCTGGATTCAATAGTAGTTCCCGGGAGTCATGTTTGCCCCAGCACAGGCTTCCGCTCACGGACATTATCTTCGGAAAGAAGGAAAAAGAATGCGACAACAGAAGAAAGCAAGGCTTAGGGTATGGAAATTGAAGGAAGCAGCGACAAAAGAAAGATTCGTCCAACAATCGTCCCGCATCAAAACCACATCGTGGAAGTCCTACTTAGAAAGTATGATGGATATAGCGACGAGGGTCTGTAGCGTTTCGAAAGGCGGGCACGGGCAGCGAAAGGAAACGTGGTGGTGGAATATGACTGTCCAAACAGCCATAAAAGCCATGAAATCCGCTTACCGCAGCTGGCAGCGTGATTGTACACAATCGACCAGGAACGAGTATGTTGAGAGGCGAAGAGCTGCTAAAATCGCAGTTGCGAAAGCGAAGGACGCGTGCTATTATAATTGGTACGACGGCCTTACCACGCAGGCCGGCCAACAGAGCATGTACAAAGTAGCGAAGCAGATGAGAAGAGACCACCGGGATGTAAGACCACCGGGATGTAATCGGGTCTCGAATTATAAAAGACACCGATGGAATCATAATCGTGGACGACCAGGGTTTTTTTTGCTCAAAAACATGTTCTTTTGAACACAATTTCTTGTAAAAATGAACACCAAATTTTAAAAATGAACATATAAATGAACATGAATATTTAAGCCCACCAAAACCATCGTTCGAAACCGAGTTTTGTTTGCAATACTTATGACTGTATAATTCACAATGTTCATAAATTATTATTCATATGTATCTGGCCTGACCACTTGGGGAGGGGGGTGGGGGGGACCCCCCCACTTTCCAAATCCCCCATGTTCGTGAGATTTTCCCCCATGTCCGTCCCCCCACTCGGCCGAAACCCCCCATGTTCAACTAATTCCAAAAATTTTTTTATGTCTGAAAATTTATGTTTTTTGTTTGCAAATTGTTTTTTAAACATTAATTACCACTATTTATAATGCTAAAATATTGTTTTTTAGCTTGAAAGTACGTTCACAGTAGTAAAAATGCATGAAAATATGGAAATATTTTGTATTTTAAAGCAAAATTTATCCCCCCCCACTTTGAAATTTCCCCCGAGAATGAACATGGGGGCCCCCCGAAGTTTCCCCCCCACTTTTCGGAGGGCTGTGGACAGGTCAGTGTATATATAGAGCAGTACACAAGACACGCTATGTATGTATATATAGCTTAAGTAATACACCCACATATACCTATGTAATATGCGTATGCTAGTTTGGTTACGTATAAGGGCATATCTAATCGGTCATAGCTATGTAGTTGCAAAATAGACCAGTCATGCTTAAAAATGAACACTCACTGTTATAAATGACCAAATTTTTGAGCAGTACAATTTTTGAAAAAAAACCTTGTGGACGATGCCAAAGTGGCTGAGCGTTGGCGGAAATACACAGAGCATTTATTAAACGTGCAAAGGCCGTTTGAGCTGGACCAAACAGTGCCAACTGAAGGTCCAATAATGGCTTTCCAACACGGAGTAGACAAATAAGCACTGGTAGCTACGAAAAGAGGGAAAACTAGCGGCCCATCAGGTCTGTTCACGAAGGTCATAGCAGAAGGTGGGGTCAGTGCCCTGACAGAGGTCATGAACCACGTGCTGTCTGAAGGAGTACCACGGGAATGGCACACAGCCACACCATAATATATCTCTATAAGGGCCAAGGCGGTGCATGGGCATGTAGTTTTTACAGGGGCATCCGGATGTAAGAATACGGAATGCAGCTATACGAACGACTGCTCGAAAAGAGACTCCGGGATATGGTCCGCATCGGGAAATATCAGCACGGATTCATGCCTGGCAGGAGCACAACCGATGCTATATTTTTGCTTAGACAGTTGCAGGAAAAGGCAGCGAGGAAAGGAAAACAACTCTGGCATGCCTTTGTGGACTTAGAAAAGGCATTCGATAGTGCCCCGAGGGATGTGGTGGAGTGCGTATAAAGAAGGCAAATAGTGTCCGAGAACCTGGTTCGCAAAGTCATGGCATTGACCTCTACCTCTCACGCCAGGACACAAGCTGGAACATCTGGAGCCATCCATATCACGGTTGGTGTACACCAGGGCTCAGCACTGAGCCCTTTGCTCTTCGCTCTAGTGCTGGAAGAGGCATCACATCCCATGGATTGGGAAGTCTTGTTCGCTGATGATTTGGTCATCGACGCCAAGTCTAAGGAAGAACTGTTCTGTGTCGAACATGCCTCCAACCCGTAAAGACGCATGCTGAAATCCAGGTGGGCGACATGACCTATGAGGTCGTGGACAGGTTCAAGCATCTAGGTGACGTTGTGGACAGTATTGGGGACACACGAACGGCAGCAAAGGCGAGCACTCAAGCCGCATGGATAAAGTGCAAGGAACTGGCAAGCCTGCTGTCCAATAATCGAATTCCATTGAAGATCCTAGGCAAGGCCTACGCATCATGCATTCGACCTGTTGTTACGTATTCCTCGGAGTGCTGGGCTGCCACGAAAGATTTTGAATCGATCCTGCTGCGAACTGATAGGAAAATGCTACGGTGGATGGCCGGTGTATAGAAAGACTCCAAGAGAAACGAGGACGTGGCCGTATCCGTTGGAATACCCTTTTTGGAAACAGAACTCATGAATCGGAGGCTCAGGCGGTATGGTCACGTGCAACGCAGGGAAAACGGGCTACTGAGGCTAGGAACAAATGCCGAAATCGAAGGAGCTGTACCGCGTGGCAGGGCAAGGAAACGATGGTACGACATGGTGCGGGAGAACATGAAGGCGATTGGCTGCGAACTCTTTATAACAATTAAAAATGCTGTAATAAATTAAAGACTTCACATAAATCTTTCAGCAAATTACATTGTTTACCTTTGTATTATTGGCAACAGTACATGTGCGATCAAGATTTAAAGCAGTAATATTCTCGTTCATTCGAAGCGCAAGATGCAGTGCAAGAAGCCCAGCAAGTTTAATTTCGGGATTATCACGTAAATCGACACGGACCAAGACACGGTTGTCTGCGATAGATTCGGCAACAGCAATGGCGCCTGCAATGAAAGCAACAAATGGAAAATTTTTTATTTCTCATACTTTTAACCATTTATCAAATAACTTAATCGAACGCCAATCAAACTGCTTTCGTTGGCCTCTCTATTTAGTAAAAGCTCTCCCCGTCCAGAGGGCACGCGTGTTTAATCAAACGGAATTACATGCCACCAAGCCCAGTTTATGTAACCAAACACAACATATATATACTCAAGCTGACATAGCTGACCATGACCAACTTTAGAACAGAGACTAAGATAATGTAAAACTCTCAAAGGAACTATCAAAAAGAGTATCGAACGGTCACAATTTCTGTTATGCCAACTTATATTATTTGAGGTAAGGGTGGAAACTAGGAAACATTTGGGTTCTACTATTGGAGAGAGCAGTTTTGCATTATTCTGTTCTCTCAGATTCAAAATGAGTGTTCCTTGGCAAAAAATTCGGTACTGTAATGTATTGTAGTCTGGCAATTTTTTACTCCTTGCCCTCCCAGTAAAAATGCAAAATTCAAAATTTGATACAAAAATTGGCAATAATATTACATTCAACAGTAAGTTCTGAATGACAACGTGAACATACGGGTGGACTTGAGATTCATCGCCTCATAGGTCGGCTTATCCTAAAACACCCATTGTAGCAGTGAAAGGACACGATACAACAACAACAGTTCTCCGACGGCAATATCACCAAATTCAGCGTGCTTGAAAAAACATGTAAGAATGGTTTGAGGCTTGCACCCCGAAATAACAAGCCACAAAAGTAAAAAGGTATTACGTGCGATTAGGTCGGCAGACCCTAAACCATCCCATATCACCGTATAAGGACACGACACAGCAACAACTATTGTTCTTCGACGGCTATATCAGCGTGCTTGGAAACATATGTAAGAATATTTTGACACTCACACACCGCAATACACGCACAAACCCAAAAAAAGTGTTCTGTAAGAATATGTCGGCAGACCCTAAAACACCATATCCCCTAGAAGGATACGATACAACAACTGCCCGGCGGCAATACCATCGTATTCAGAGTGCTTGAAAACCTTGATGAGAATGGGTTAACGCCATAATAACATGCTACAAAACTGAAAAAGTGTTATGTGAGAATAGGTCAGCTTATCCTAAAACACCCCATGTAGCCGTGAAAGGACATGATGTAGCAACCAGTTCTCCGACAGAAATACCGTCATTTTCAGCGTGCTTGAAAACCTATGTAAGAATGGTTTGAGGCACGCGCCCCGAAATAACATGTCACAAAAGTAAAAAGGTATTACGTGCCAATAGGTCGTAAGACCCTAAACCACCCCTTATCACCGTGTAAAAACACGATGCAGCAACTACTGTTCCTTGGCGGCAACTTCATTGTATTCACAGTGCTTGAAAACATAGTGCAAGAATATTGACACTAGCAACCCACAAAACAAAAAAGTTCTGCGACAAAGGTCGGCAGACCATAAACGCCATATCCCACCGGAAGGATATTTTGATACAGCAACAACAACTCACCGACGGCAATACCATCGTATACAAGGTGCTTGAAAGCCTATACAAAATGTTTTGACGCACCCACCCCGGAATTACATACCACAAAACCAAAAAGATCTTCTGTGAGAATAAATCGGTTCTAGAACACCCATATACCCCTGGACCGACGTCATACAGCAGCCTCAGGTCTCCAACGGCAATGCTGCTGCATTAAACGCGCTTGAAAATCTATGTAAGGATGAAGTGATGCTCGTACCCTGGAATAACATATCACTGAGCAAAAATGGCTTAATGTGGAAGAAAAATGATGAAAGGGCATAAATAAACTGTATTTGTGACAAAGAAATGAAAATTTATAATGATCCATACATCCGCTGATGAGCTATGTGATCCAGAGACGGACAAAAAAGATTTTTTTACAATTCCAACTACATTCAGCTATACATAGTGCCATTTCCGCCAAAGCGAAAGTACCCAGAAGCAAATTGAGAAAATACTGTGTAAAATTGTAATGACAGTAAACCATACCTTGATCGGTTAATTTGATCGCTTGCAACCCAAGACGTAGAAGAGTTCGATTCCGCGTCAAAGAATCTTTAATAGCGACAATGCCTTCACTTCCAATAGGATTAGAACCAAGGTTTAGCGTCAAAAGTGATACATTCAATGTCTGAAAACAGATACAAAAATGCACTCACGATAACATTTACATGCATACATTAGCAATATCGTCTAAAATATAATAATTTTGTTGCAACTAGAAGCTTGGTAGGGACCTTTGAACTTCTACAATTTTAAAGTCATGTTTACCTAAAGCCTGCTACATTGTGATCTATACTACTGTAGTCCTGCTTGTTGATATTTGTGAACCTACATAGTCTCGACCCGTGCATATAAATTCATCGTTTATCAATTCATATCAATAGAATTGAAATAAACGGTATAGCAAGGTCTTAACTCATCATTTTTAGTAATATATTAGTCCTATAGTGATTGTATATGTTAGGAGCATTATTTGTTTGCTTTGAACAAAAACGAATACGAATATGAAAATTCTGGTGAAAGCAGGAGTTGAACACATGCCTTCTGCATACGTAGGACCGGAGAGCGCGCAAGACCAGTCGGTCACGTTTTAACAAAGACCTGCATTATATTGCGGATCATTTAACTGTGGTGCGTGTTTGACAAAGATTTGAAACGCTCTAGATATTATAGCCTTCATCATCGTTGGCTTCACCCAAGAGATGATTAATGACAGGCATTAATTATGTGCTGATACTTTTGGCTCATTTCGATTTGTGTAACAACAGTAGGCCGGGGAGCAATGAGGGTCTTCCAATATTTAAGGAATGCTAAAGTCTGTTGCATGAACTACATCAAACATGTAGCTACCGTCATTGCCGGAAAAGCAACTATCAAATCAATTTTCGAGATTTTTAAAACTTTGTGAGTGGTAGCTAAGTAGATTGGTAGTTGATAATGCGTTAACACCATAGCTAGCCCCAAACTTTAGCTACCTTTCAATGCTAGTTCTTCTAGTTCTAAGAGTTTAGTTTATTGTTGAATATATCAGGTTTGTAAATGGCAATGTCGGTCAGGGTAGGCTTAGTCGGTACAGCACCTGCTTGCGGATCCCTAGGGAACAGGACGTGGCTTTGGATCCACCCCAGCCCAATTTATCACCGACTGATTCTCACATTAATTCCTCTTCAAGCTCCTATTGTATATATAGGTGAGGTCCCAGCTGGATAGCCGGCGCTTCGGAGGTGGAGCGCTCATCGGCCCTATCAGGGTTTTCAGCCGGTAGTAGGGGGGTTGTCAGCGGGGGACAAATTTTCGTAATTTTTACGATACAAAATTGTTCACAATTTTCCCTAGATTTTTGCCAATTTTAAACCAATTCTTATCCCAATTTTTATATATTTTTGCAAAAAATACCTTCTGCGTCTCAACAGGACCGGACTACCTCCCATGGGTTGATAGGTTCAGGGCGGTGGTCGGAGTACCTCTCAGAGAAGATCGGCGTATGAGTATCTGCTGTTATAACTGCATGAATTACTTGATTCTGCATTACTTCGTTATAACCGTATGAATTGCATGATGATGTTATAGTTACTGTATACCGTATTGCATCATTACGATTCATTGTTATCATTACAGTACATCCTAGTGTACCATTATTATTCATTGTTATCATTACTTTATGCCTTGTTGTACCATTACCAGTCACTGTTATTACAGTATACGTTATGGTACCAATACGATTTATTGTTACCATTACCGTAAACCTATTGCACCATTTATTCTCGCTATATATATAACTGTATACCTAAGTGTACCATTCATTGTTATAACAATGCGCGTTCACTGTCGTTCTCGAGTAACTTGCCGTTGTATCCATGTGTAACAGATCCATACGAGGTAGATTAATCCTGGCCACAGCCCCATGGCCAACATTTAATAGAACGCCCAATAATCCTTGCCGCAGCGTAATGGCCAACAATTTTGAATCTAGTTACGGATGTCTCCCAACTTAGAATACCCGACGGGGGAACACCCAAAAAAGGATACGAAATTAAAACCCCGCATCAATATAAAATCGTGTTCCAGTTGCGGTTCCGGCAAAGGGCAAAAACCATACCGGAACCGGAATTCCGGTTTAAAAATTTTGTTCGAAATTTTCCACGTTTTTTGCTTCGTCCTGTAATCCAAACATATGTAATATATATTATACAATGATCAAGCTCCAATACAGCCAAGCAAAAGAAAAGATTAACTAACCAATTTGCCGTGTGAAACGTAAGTAGGGCACATAATTTGAGCAGGAATTTTTCATAATAACCTGCAGGAGTTTGTTAAATTAAAGCCAGGTCGATGCTTGTAGCAGCTATTTTGCACATCCAGAAGTCTGTGGGATATGTTTGAATTAAACCGGTCCAACTCGTTAACAGAGTATGGCTTACGCAGAAGTACTTAGGGTATGCTTGGTTAACATAAATTGCGTCAAGCACACGCCAGTGCGCTTGTAAACTTGATAAATCAGTCTAAATTGATGTAAACTAACGTTATCTGCAACGCAGCTAGAAACTGCTTTCTTGGCAATGAACTGTATTTATTGAAACTGTGCGAGCAGCATCACAGTGTGTCTCATTTATAGCATTCTGATTAGAAAGTTATCATCATTATGATCTAACTGACGGGCATTGTTTGTCCAACGCTAGCCTAAACAGTGTCTCTGACCACTGATCAGAAAATTACCGTCTATCTATTATTTTCTCTTAGAATCATATAAACCAATAATTTTAAGTTTCCTACAGAAGAACATGCAACAACCGTATGTGTAGTAAAGGGAGGCGACTGGAGACAAAGCAAAAGTGTGTATTCTACGCTCCAAGCTTTGTAAGCACATTCGATTTGACGCAGTATACGCAATGGTGTATAGTGGAAGACATTTTTTGCTCTGAATGTCCAAAAACCGATATATTTGATCGATAAATAAACATTATTAGCTTCCTCAGTCTCTTTAAAGTTTCACAAAGGCAATAATACCATCGCTATACATTAAATTTAATGTAAAAATTATTTTTAATGCATTTTAAATCCACTATACCTTCATTTCTTCCATCATCTGTTTTACTATATATAAATTTCGAAGACCAGGTTCCGGTTCCGGATCCGGTTTAAATGGACGGGTCCGGTTGCTGGTTCCGATTATTCCCTGACTCCTGTATATACGACCGGAACCAACTAATGATTTTTTGCCCAAGTTAAAATGTAACCCGATCTCCCATATATACGAACTGACCGCAAGGACTTGTTGTCACCCTGTTTACATACAATATATACGTGTCAAACATCATGAATCGGTCATTAACCTCGCTAGGAATAACGATTTTACGTCAAATTTCGGCCTGCACCGCCGACAGTTTTGTGATCAGAAGGGGTATCATCATTATTATTTCAGGAATGGATAACCGTTGAAATATTAGTACCATTATAGATTGATTCTAGTGCCATAGAGGCACCCATTGATATATGTAACTTGTATCATACTAGTAACTTTATCGAGATTGCAGAACGTAGCGAAGCATAGGTACACCTACGCCTTTTGCATGCACAGCCAATCAGCTCTCGATAGCATACGACGATATGCTATATGTGGATATCACACAATACCGCACCAGTTGGAACAAATCTAACACCGGTATTGAGTTTCCCATGACCGAAAACCCTCAAGAAAAATTATCAAATTTTGGGTCGAGGAACCATGAGGGTGCCATAGCTAAAACCAATAACTCCCAAACCGGAAATCCAAAAAACAGGCATCGGCATTTATCATTTTACTATGAAATAAAACCAACCAGAGAAAGAAATTCGAAAGTTACGATAAAAATAATCTTGCTTCCGTGAAGGGTACTAAAAACCCTCATTTTGACCTTTGACCCGGCACCATAAGACGTCATACCCCCGTACCCATGGAACCATGGGTCGTAGAGCAAAACTGGCACCGGCAATGAATTTCCCATGCCGGAAAACTCCAAGTGAAACTTTTCAGCTTTCCAGGACGTCAGACCGAATTTTCTAATTTTGGGACGAGGAACAATGAGGGTGCCATACCAAAACCAAAACTCCAAAACCGGAGCAGTGGAACAGTAGATTTTAAGGAATAGGTAATTTAAGTGAAGCATTCGGAAGGACTGAAATTAGTAGAGACCAATGGTAAATTTGAATGAAGTGATTTTAGTTAGTGAAGAAAGTAACTGGAATTGCCCCGTCACCAGTACATGAGCGGAGGTGGTAGGAAAGCTACGTACATATACGCCACCGAAGAAGGCATGACCAGAGTAAACAGAGTTATATAACGACCTGCCTAGGGTCTGTCCATGTACGGGGATGTCGCGATCGGTATTCCGTACCCATGTGGAGATAGTGAACAAGTTCCGTACTGTCTCACCTATGAAACGGGCATGATCATTGGGAGTGAACAGAGTTATGTATCGACCGGCCTGGAGTCTGTCCAGGTACGGGCCTATCACACGGATGTGATAGGAGCTGGCAATCGCTACATCAGGCGGGACCGTTCACGCCCACCGTTGTTGAAATTGGTAGAAATTATTTTCATGACCGTAATGATATTGGTTTGTGAGATACGAGTAATTTTGGTATTAATAAGGATGTTGGTTCGCAAGATGCGATTGGTTTTGGTATTAATGGTATTGGTTTGTGAGAAGTGATAAACAATATTAGTAGTATTACTTTACGAGACACGATTAATTAGGGTAACATTGGGGATATAGGTGTATGTAGATCGCACGTCGATAAGTGCCGCGCACGTCGATCGCCCAGCAAGATGATTTCGACCGTCATAGGTCGTATTCGCATGTCATAGGAATTCGAGATTGTAAGTGAAACATTAGTAAAGGGGTTGGAAATCACAATGGTAATGAAGGCTGAGGAGTTAGTTGGGGCGAATCGAATTTTGAAGATATAGTGAGGGAAGTGACTATATTTAAAAGTGAATTTCAGAAAGACTCTAGCGTGACACGCTCGACGTTACAGGACGTAAGCAGGCGGATCGCACTAGAATATTTGCTATACAATGGTATGATGAATGAACTTACACGAAACTTCGAGTAGATTTAATCTGCCCAACTACAGTCCACAGTGGAGTTACCCAAAATTCTTAGATGCCACAGCTTGGAGGTTGCCACCCATACTCGTGGGTTTCCCTATACACCAGTTTCCCGCGTAGCATATCGTGAGTCTGTCTGGGGGACAACACTGGGATGGTTGTTTTGCTTCTGACAAGGATGCGGCCGAATCTGACTCAGAGCCAGAACCCATAGGTTGTGTTGCCCGACATGGCAGAGGTTTCGATCACGCGAATTTCGTATAATTTTCATAAACAGGGGGAGGGTGGTGCCCTACCCCCCAAAGTTATGGGCCCGATACTAAATGTAACCCGGGGTGCCCGTAAAATAAAACTATGGGATCTGAAAGCAAGGGATCATATAAGGACGATTAATACAATGAACCAAACATATAGACTCGAATAGTGGGACTGGAACTGTTTCATTTTATTGAACCGCACAAAGAGGAATTACCACAACCATTGTCATACCACTGCGAACGTATTGAAGTTGTTAGGATATACCATAGATAACACTTTGCAAGTCTTACTTTTGCACCAATATATACATTGCTGTGAAATTTGATATTCTCTACCATTCAATTTACATTGACCAAGGTAGGCTAGGCCTGAGAGAGAAATACGCTGCTGCCGCGTCCTGAACGAAACACGTAATCATGACCACGTTAACCAAAGATTGCATAAAATTTAGCCATGTTTTTCAACGTCAGTCATCAGACAGAAATTAATACCTATCCGAAGCTGTTTGTGGGAGGGAGAGTCTTCCCAAAAGAACCCAACCGCTGTCACACTTAGAGTTCGAGCCCCCACCTTCGCCGTATCGGTCCGACAGCATAACTCTTGTACACTTCTCCGAAGGATCCTCGCCCTAAACCCTGTGTTTCCCGTCGACTTATACCCCCATATCTTGAAGCATGAGCACGATACGTTATTCGGAGGCCACCCAGGCCGTGATGGACTTATAAGCAAACCTAAGCAATTTTATTATTGGGAAAATATGAGTAAGCATGTTTGAAGAATATGTGACGAGATGCGAAACCTGCCATAAGTCTCGTAACTGACCTCAGAATGTCCGTGCTGCCCTAGGCTACTCACCTCAAGCTAGTGCCCCTATGCATCGGATGTACGCTGACATCCTTGATATTCAAGTTCAATCTCGTACTAAAAGCAAGTACGTTCTTGTTTTTATTAATCAATTTACCAAGTTTGTTATTGCCGTCGCCATCCCCAACCAAACGCTTCGCACTGTAGCCCAAGCATTTATTAACGAAGTTGTCTGCGGACATGGCGCACCTGTTGTATAAGTGTCTGATAAAGGTCGATGTTTTATTTCTGACCTTATGCAAGCCTTGTGTACTGAACTACGTACCTTCAGGCGTCAAACGCTAAGTTACCAGTCGTAGTGGAACTACATTTTTGAGCGGAGCGACGGCATTAGGAATATGAACGTACTCAATGTCTTGGGAATATATTATTACCTAGACAACAATGAGTAAATGAAAGAATAGTTTTATTCCGTTCGTACGAAAAGCAAGACAAAGGAAGTCACGTGGCTTGGAATATGAACGTACTCAATGTCTTGGGAATATATTATTACCTAGACAACAATGAGTAAATGAAAGAATAGTTTTATTCCGTTCGTACGAAAAGCAAGACAAAGGAAGTCACGTGGCTTATGCATGGTGATGAATGGCAATCGAAGCACAGTAATGAAATTATAGGACACGGAGTCTGAAAATAATTTTGCCTATAACATTCGTACTATACTATTCCTGTATGTGCAATGCATCTATTTTCTTATTTCCCCATGGAAAACTCAACCTCACCAATCGAAAATAGCAATGTACAGAAAGTAGGTTAAAGCATAATATTACACATGCTACCCATCCCATACTGAAGAATTCGGAACATGTAGGCTTGGAAACGCATAATTAAAAATGTAAGAGTTGCTACTCGCCATACCTGAAAACCCCAGGGTATATGCCGTTAAAACGACTCTTCGACCAATAATTAAGCTGTTATGAGCTTAATTAGGGTGTTAATTAGCTAATTAGCTTAATTAATGATAAAATTGGCAAGTTGCCAAACTTCTAAAATATCAGGTGCACATCCTCACATGATAAGCTTTCAAACAAAAAAGTTTTTTGAAATAGGTTCAGTGGTTCTTGAGATCCGTGAAAGACGAACGGACGGACAGACGTCGACTTTTTTGCTCCCAGACAGAAAATAAAAACGCTTCGCTCGGCGACCTCGCTCCGCTCTATAACCCAAAAGCCAATGGCGAAACGGAAAGATTTAATCGCAGCTTACTTTTCCTGTTACGAGCAGCCCTACCTACGAAGGCCATACACCTGGGATGAACTCTTACCTTGTTGGACACAATTAGAGAAAATACATATCGTTCAACGCAAGCCGCCTTAGAATACCGTAAACAATATTATAACCGGATAACTAAAATTCCCCCACAAAAAGTTGGAGATGAGGTGTGGTTATATCGATACCACCCTACCCCTGGTTTATCGCGTAAACTTGAACAAAGATGGTGTGGAGCGCACCAAATATTAAAGGACATACCGCCGTGTTTCTGAATACGTCTTACAGTACAAAGTCATGCGAGGAGGCATCTTGTGCGTTTTAATCTTACCAAACCTTGTTACCGCCCACTTCGTACTTTCCCAGGTATGGAAGCTCCATTACAGGACATACCGGACGGACACTTGCAAACCCCATTGGAATAATTTCACTGAAACGATCAACGTCAATCCCTGTTTAGGAGAACCTTGAATCAGAGTTAACAATGGCAAGATGTACACGCTTTTCGTCGAAGATCTAAAAATGTCGATCTAGTAGTTGCCGAAACCACGGTGCGGTTTGCTTTTCAGTTATGTACTTATCAACGAATGTTTAATACAGAACGAAATCCTAGCTTTTTAAGCACGAAAAAAATATCGCTACCTGAAGCGTTACCATTACAATCACCTGAAGAATAGCGATCCAAATCGTGCGCAAAATTCTCGGCTGAAGTAATAGAACCGCATCTGGCACGTAAAGAAGTGGTAAAACAACTGAAAAACTTCTGACAAAACCAAAACTTTGCACAACCCGAATATTGTTCAAGCCACTTTTGATCTAGTCAGTTATGTGTAATCCGCATTCAGTAATACGCGTCTTTCATTGCACGAGAAAACTAATTTAACAATTTGTGCAATTTCACTGTGTTTAACCATCAAAATACGGAATATAAAGGCGCCGAGGTGCTAAAAAATTTCAACATATCTCTTCAATTTTTTTGCTGTCTTTTCAACAAGATAAAACAGAAATTTCGGTGTATTGCTATTCATATCGAAGTCAAAATAAAAATGCCATTGCAGGTGCCATGTTATCGCTTGCGGTTAAAGTTATCGACGACATTGCCTCCGTTCAAGTAATTTATCTTGAACCGGGGTATACTATGATGAAGTCAGGATCGAACACCTAGTAAGCCTGATAAAATATTTTCTTACAGGGAGTGGGCCGCCTTATGTAGAAATGCGCAAGCTAAGCCGTATATTGTGCTCCACATGAAGCATTGTGACTTTATTAACTATAACAGTTTTCTGAAAATACTTTGGGAAGAGTTAAGAATATAGGATGGCGACATGTTAAAATCATGTGGGTTCATGTTAGTCTGCAGGATAATTTGTTGGTCCAACATGATTACCAGGCAGATAAATTCATGCCGGTCCAATTTAGCATTCATCCGTAACAATTTGAGTAGCTGCAGCAACTTTATCAATATTAGCAATCAATTTTTCAGAAAAAGAAAAGCGATATTTTATGGATCTGTTGAAATCCAACGCAATTCAACGTGAATACATCGGTTTCTATGAGAAAATTTCTGCTGCCGAAACATTATTGATTATGCAGATGTCTCACATAACGACAGTGTTCGGAAGATTTTTCCGCGTGACTATATAGACCAGATCAACATTTTGCATTGTTATGATAATTTAACTGCACTTAAGGCATTTTGACACTGAGACTGGCTTAGAAACTGAAACTAATAATTTAGTGACAATAGCTCTAAGTTCGAGTAACGTGATCTCTCAGCCAAATTGCAGAATTGGTATGTTCAGGGGTATTATGATGAAACACTGTCCTGAGATAATCGGTAAGCAGACATTCAACCCACATTCTCATTAAATTTTAAGCTATACAAATGTAAAATGTAAATGTAAAATTCATTTTGGCTGCAGCACGCATTACGGATCATAAATTTGTTTTCAGTGAAAAGATAAGTTAACGGAGTTTTGAAAATCGAAGTATCTTGAGTATCCAATTAAGCGGTAAGCTGACACTATCACCTGAATTGCGGTTTGTCTCGTTGACTCAAGCAAATGTATACAGTAAAACTGACCACCTAAACCTCTGCCCTCAAAAGGTCATAGGAAAACATATCTGTAAAATGTGCAGTCTAGGCATCATCGAATGGAGAATTTGCGGTTTTCTCTAGGAATAAAACTTTGCAACTGGTCACTAGATGCACGATCAGGATATCCGGATTATCTAGATATTATGACGCCGCGGATAATACGAAATAATATGAAATCGCATCAGGGTACCGAATAATCGTGCCTATCAATAATATGTCAACATATATATTCCAGAATTGCATACTCCATACTATTAGAATCGCAGGAGTTACAAACATTTTGCGACATGGGATTAGGCAGGCTGTGTTTATATAATTCAACGTAGATATTTTCATGGATTTTACGCACCATACCTTCAACAGATCCTGACTACTAATGATGTTTGTTTACTAAGAAATATTTTTGGATCACTCATATACGCTAAAATCAAGAAATATGCTGAAAGTATTGAACTTCCCCTGTCAATATCATACATGCCAAAGCAGGTGCTCAGAGGCTACCCCCCCCCCGAGATCGCCATCCTCCCTGAGGCTACACACCCGCATACCGTTCCGCGCGCGCCGAAGGCGAGCGGAAAATATTGCAAATTTCAGAATAAATTGTCAAAAATAGGATGAGATTTTGCAGACATTGCGGTAAAATTAGG
Source organism: Trileptium ribeirensis (assembly GCA_030248225.1). NCBI lineage: Eukaryota > Metazoa > Nematoda > Enoplea > Enoplida > Thoracostomopsidae > Trileptium > Trileptium ribeirensis. The sequence continues at coordinate 9,622 of JASANE010016304.1, read as the reverse complement.
TCTACGAGGGTATGAGGGTCGTCAACTTTTTTCAGCCAGCCGACCCCGGCTACCCCTCGTCCCTGAGATCTCGGAACATCAGTGTTTATACTGCGCTATCCTTGTATATTCTCGACAAACAGTATGTATTAGCTAAATTCAAGCGAATAATACATCTGTGCTATTAATACTCTACCGAGATTGCAGAACGATAAAACGTCTACGCCGTTCGAGTGCAACATCAAATCAGCTCTCGATAGCATTCGTCGATATGTTATATGTGGACATCACACAATACCAGCACAAGTTATAATAAAACTAACACCGGCAATCAGTTTCCCATGCCCCAAAACCCGCAAGTGCAACTTATCAGCCGCCCAAGACCTCAGAACAAATTTTCAAATTTTGGGTCGAGGAACCACGAGGGTACCTCAAACCCCATAACTCCAGAACCGGAGCCTTAATTGAAAAACAAAAAAGAGACATCGGCATTTATCATTTTACTATGAAATAAAACCAGCTAAGAGATAAAAATTCGAAAGTTAAGATAAAAATAACCTTGCTTCCGTGAAGGGTACTAAAACCCTCATTTTGACCTCTGGCCACGCAGCATGGGGCGTCATACCCCCGTACCCACGAAACCATGGGTCGCACATGGGTCGCAGAGTAAAACCAATACCGGCAATGAGTTTCACATACCCGAAAACCCCCAAGTGCAACTTATCCGCCGCTCAAGACGTCAGAACAAATTTTCAAATTTTGGGTCGAGGAACCACGAGGGCACCTCAAACTCCATAATTCCAGAACCGGAGCTTTAATGGAAAATCAAAAAGAGGCATCGCCACACAACAGCTAAGATATGATTAGTTGTAAGCGATGGAAAACAGCAATGTTTTAAGCTGTTTCCTGAAGGAGACAATAGCGTCACATGTTCGCAAGGAACATCATTCCAAATAACCGGGGCAAACGATTCGAAGCTTTTGGCCATTAGTCTAGGAATGACGAGCTGACGTCGTTGACATAAGCGTTGGCTGAGGCACAGCTGGACCTTATGAAACAGATAACTGGGCGCATCTCATGTTAAGCATATATAGACGAGGCAGGCTACTTTGAAAACAATGCACTGAGGAATAGGAAGCCACTGCAAGTCTTGTAGGATTTATTAGTTATTAGTTTGCGGATATAGTTTACATAGTAGGATATAGTATTACAGTTTGAAAGTATTTATTAGTGTTGCGCTGACATGATTTTAGGAACTAATGTTTGGCGCGAAAGTAGGATCGCCTTCGATCAACAATAGTGCACGCTAGGGTTGGTGAAATTAAGGCTTTGCGCCACAGACACTCTAGAGGTTTTAGCTGTATTGCAATCGTTGTCGAATCAGGATTAGTGTGGACGATTCCGTACCACTTTGGTCATAAAAGCATGAAGGTTGACCAGGAGAGCGGCGTTTATCTGGAAATTCTCCACGGCTGCTGTAGCGTCAACATATTTTACCCGAGTCATTGCAAGATCAAAATTCTAAACGATGTCGTGTCTACATTTTTCCAGTTCCGGAAAGAAATTGTAACAGGAATGTTAGAGACAGATATTTGAACCGGCAGATTGAAGTAAATGATGTCGTGATCCGATATACCTGGATCGACTGGGCATCGTGGAATAAAGTTATCAGACGATATAACTAGGTCTAGAATATATCGGGATATGTGCGTCGGCATCGTGACATGCTAGGTAAGCCCGTATGTGCAGAGAGTTTTCATAAAACGAACTGTAAACGCATCGTTAGCATTGTTTATGTGCACATTGAAATCACCGACAAAGACGAGAATGCAATCATTGCTGAGCATTGTGCTTCAACCAAGCGAGAAAATTCATCGAGGAATCCAGTGTGTCTCCCAGCAGTGTTGTTTTGCGCATTTGCAGGCCTATAGACATAGTTGCGATGGTAGTATTTAAAACGATGATACGCTGGGAGCAGCATTCAAAGGTGACTGATGAAGATGGTCGGATTGTAGTTGATTGCAGCGAACCCCGAAAGATAGTGGCTACAACTCCTCCGCGTTGTTCTATGCGAGGATGCTCTATGTGAGAAAAGTTAATCGGACAACACTCCCGAATGGCGTAAGTGTCAGTTTTAAGTGACCATATTTCGCATATGACCATGATGTCAAGTCAATTATGTAAATATAAAAATAAAGTTGTTAACTGTAAATTTGTTAACGGATTGTGAATAACAGACGGCAGCAGATAGTCACTTGCTAGTCACCGCACTGTGACCAGCCTGGTTGTTACGATTGTCAACACCGGACGAGTAAGTTATCACTGCTAGGCTTCGGTTTAAATTTCCAGTGACAAACTGAGACATCGGTCGGCCATATTTCGGCGCTGAACATTTTGGGCGCAACAGGCTTGTAAACAGTAATACACGGGTTAGATACCCCAGTATAAGATTCTTGCGGGAAAAAAGAAACGTTTGTTACTGTTATTGCACCATCTCCAAGGTGGTCTTTGACGCTCTGTTTCGTGCATGACGGCATTTGTAGGAATGAGGTGTGCGGAACACTGGAGTTACACAAATACATTTTTTGACCCTACTATGCAGATTAATGGCAGTTGGCATCGCTGTATCAACAGCTTGTACGATCGCTACTCCTCGGCGAGATGTGATAGTGGGAGCAATGTATAAACATGATCTTGATCACCAGTCAATCCATTAGCAATAGTAGGTGGGTTGGGCAGTCGTGATTGAGCTATCTGTTCCCTTACAAGTGTTTCGATAGAAGGCGTTAGGGCGATACATCACTTTCTCAACGATGTTCTATGGATCAATGGGGTGGGTGGACCGTTGCGGCGAACCTTTGGCAGTGCAAGCAGGACAGACAGGTGCAATGAAAGGAACATCACGACATTTTCCAAAAAGGCGGTAAGTGTCATCGTCACTACCAAAACACCGGCGTGGCTGATAATGAGCAAATAACACACGGCACAGTGAAATAACGTTGGCCAATCTTGAACGCACATTTAGGGCAAGACCCTTCGACGACTGAAACTGACGATCGCCGAGACATGCCAATTCGTCGTCGTTGCTTGCGAAATTATTGACGTACCCAGATGGGGCAGTGTACGTACCCAGAAAAAGGGGCAGTGGCAAAACTTGAGTAGCAAACAATGACTCAACAGTAAGAATGAAATGCAATCAGAATGCAATTTGGTTAAAACCCAATGTGGTTGTTAGCACCAAACATTCATGTTGCCACGAAATTTATGTAACAATTACTGCATAATGATTTCATGCAACATGGTTGTAGCATTTATAACAGACTGCCAAGTCTAAAAGCAGTTTTATTATTGCTTACAACTAAATATTCTGTTATCTTATTAGCTTTAGTTACAGCTTAATGTTTTCGTAATGTCGTGACGTATACGCCATTGTCATAGAGTATGGCGTGATGTCCTGTTATCTGTTACAATGAATGCAATCAATGATTGAATTTTAATTAAAAATGTTGACTAGAAATTTAAATAGTTCCTAAGCATATTTTGTAGCTGGAAGAAACCTTAATTTGGTTACCTGTTTCAGTAGAAACATAATTATTGTTTCTTGTTATTGCGTATCATAAGTATTCTTAATTTTATAATCACGCATTCATATGGATAATATTAACGATATACACTGCTAGAGTAGCGATAGTGCGAATTAATGCAAGAGTAAACGTGATGCGCCCCCAACCACCCTCTTTTGACACCACGTACAAAACGTTGTTAGAGAACAAAACTCGGGTTTCAATAGCCGTATCCGATTTCGACATTTTTCTGTTCCATAACGCCATTAGCGAATTCGACCCCTGTACTTTAACACCAATGTGTTCGCAAACATTTTCAAATTATTGTATCAAAAATGAAAGGGACTAATTTCTTTTCTTTAATGCAAAGTGAAATTTGTGTTCAGTGAACTACTGAATGGTAATTGCTTTTGACAAAAAAGGATGGTAAGGGGCGCAGCTTAAGTTTACTCGTGCATAAGTAAGTATATTTACGAATTTTTTCTGTTAAATTTGCTGGCACATCTGTCACTGTCAACTCAGATGGAAGTATTTCCTTCCGCACCAATAGTAGATTAAGTGTATAATACACATGATTAAACGCCGCCACAGTTTACACAACCAAGTGTTGTATTAACAAAGTTAGCTGTATTCAGCCTACTTGCCCGTACGTTATGTTTTGCTGCCATACCCAAGGATCCTTGAAAATTTGGGCAAAAGTTCCTAAATGACTTAGTGGGCTAGTGAACCTGCATTAATTCAATGGATGTAAGATTCCTCTTGACATTACTGCAAGTGGTTATCTGTTTATAGTAACGATTTAACCTTATGTGTAAACCCATCGGCCATTGCTTGCATCTAGTAATCTAGACCAGCTAGAAAGTAACGAAAAGAAATAAACCGGACCAATGTGGCAGAAATAAAACACAGAGAGCTAGCTACTCGAATTTAGCGGTTAGAGCCAGCAAAACAGTTACGAAGCCACAATACTTTTGGAAGGACGATTTGGATCACCCTTTATATCCTAGCGTCGAACCACTGAAAATATCATGAAGATTGCTGCAGCAGTTGTTTAGTTTACTCAAATGTTACGCAGCAGCAATGGTTGCTATTACCCATGGTAAACCCAACGGTGATAACTGTTGTCTTTCCTGTCTAGCCTATGAGCTCAATGAGACATCGTCCACCTAAACCCATTTAATTCTGTTACACAAGTACATTGTTGTAATTGCTTTGTTATTTGTCCCGAAAAAAGGCGTCAACTACAGCAAACGGTGTATAATGATATATCGGCAAGAATGTTTAAAAAAACTCAGTTAGCTACTTCCCAAATAAGGAAATCTCAATGATCTGCTCTTAAACGTAGCTCTGAAATAGAATGCATACCGCTTAATTATTATTCAAAACAATGACTCCTCATAATGATGTGTTAATATTTATAATATTTAAAATAACTACAAATAAAATATTTATTTGTAGACGAACAATAACTGTTTAGTCCGCAGAAAGCCCTAGCTCTAGGGGTCTCGCGCTGTCAACGTTTAGAAACACTGATGCGTAATGATGAATAATGTCGATTTGAATATAGGACTTCAAAGATAGTCCGATTTTAACCTACATTAGATAGTCCAACAATTATAGTGCGGATCATACAGCGCGCCACTTTACTTACATGTCCCCCGGGTAATGTTTGGCTTCACCCCCACTTCATACCCCACTATTTTCCAGTGCAGTGAAAAATTTTATTTCATAGATTAAAGATATGCTAATTTTCACTATTTTGGATAAAAAATCTGGAAATTTTTCCCTTTCGCCCAGAAATAGCTTAAATTTTAATTGGTTACATGGCCTTAATGTTCGTTGTTAAATTATACATATTTGATGTTTTCTGTCAGTTACAGTACTTTATGCCCCCCAGTCCAGCTGAAGACTCCACATATGAGTGGAGAATCATCCTTAGGTATTTTCAGTTCCCCACATTTCCGAACTGGAGGACCCGGTTCATTCCCACAGGTAAAATTTGGGAAGTTTGGAAAGCCCAGCTTATCCCCATTAATATCCCTACGACTAGTTAACTCTATCAAGATTGCAGAACGTAGTGAAGCATAGCTACACCTACGCCTTTTGCGTGCACAGCCAATCATCTCTCGATAGCATAAGTGGATATCACAGAATACCACCACAAGTTAGAACAAAAGTAACAATGGCAATAAGTTTTCCATGCCCGAAACACCCGAAGTGCAATCTATCTGCCTTCAAGGACGTTGCGATAAAATTGAGAATTTTGGGTCGATGAACCATGGGGGCGCCATACCCTCGTATCTATGGAACCATGCGTCGCAGAGCCAAATCAACACCGGCAATGAGTTTCTTATGTTCGAAAACACCCAAATAAAACTTTTCAGCCATCCAGGACGCCAGAACAAATTTTCGACTTTTGGGTAGACGAACCATTGGGGCACCATACCCCAAATCCCATAACTCTAGAACCGGAGCCTTAATAGAAAAACAAAAAAGCATCGGCTTTTGTCATTTTACAATGAAACAAAGCCAACCAGAGAAAAAACGAAAGTTAAGATAAAAATAATTTTGCTTCGTGAAGGGTACTAAACTGAGGTTAAAAACCCTCATTTTTGACCTCAGAACCCGAACCAAACGAGCGTCATACCCGCATACTCATGGAACCATGCTTCGCAGCGTAAAACCAACACCGGCAATGAGTTTCCCATGCCCGAAAACCCCCTAGTGAAACTTTTCAGCCGCCAAGACGTCAAAACAAATTTTCTAATTTTGGGTCGAGGAATACCTCAAACCATACACCATAACTCCAAAACAGGATCCGTAATCGAAAAACAAAAAAGGGGCATCGGCATTTATCATTTTACTATGAAATAAAACCAACCAGAGAAAAAATTAGAAGATTAAGATGAAAATAACCTTGCTTTCGTGAAGGATACTAAAATGGGGTAAACAAACGCAGTTTTGACCCCTGACCTTGGAACCAGATCCCAAATCAAAAACGCTCGTTGATGTATACGGTAAATCGACTATGCCGGTTTGAATGGGCCCAAAATCATGAAAATCGGTAAGTCGTTCGCGAGTTATGGCCGATCACACGCACACGCAGACGAAATTTCAAAACTTTCATCCCTGCAACACACCACCTCCACTACGTTACACTGTATTCTGATTACAGCGCTGTCGATAGCATAATTGCATCACGAAGCTATATATTTATTTTATTTTTACAATTAAAAATAAGGATACCTTTTTGTAAAAATTTTGCTTACCAATACGTTTGCTATGAACTCCATACTATCCTGTGTAAGCCTGTTGTTCCACAAGACTAGGTGGCTTAACTTCAGTTCATCACGACAGCCTTTATGACATAAGCCATCACATAAGTGGGAAAGCCCGTCATTCTAAAACAAACTTTGAGTCAAAAGTAAAGCGAAAAACATTTTGATAAAAGATGATACTAGAAACAACGAACCAGATTACTCTTATACATCAGTTAATATTATTGTTCATCCGGTCGTCGTAGTATAGATTAAGCCGAAATAACCTTTGTTAAAAATATAGCCCTAAAAAGCACAATTTAGGCAATATGCGTAGTTCACAGATAAATGTGTGCAGTTACTCGACATCATCAGCATATACTGCCCATCAATGCCAAAAGGGCGAATATCGAATGTTTGGCGAAATGGATATATAGTCACTATTGTATTCAGAGCATATTTTTTATAATCTAATGACAGAGAAAAGGGCGAATATCGTCAGTTTAACAGCAAATTTAGACCCGAATAATAGACCTTATTAGACCCCATGGATAGATAATACACACGTGTGTGTGGAAACATTACATTCTATAGTATGTAACAACCTTCGTAAGTTGTTACGCAAAGCGGTTTCTGCGTAACACATTTGTATGTTGCTACGCATAATTGCTTTTATGTAACAACATTACAAATGTTATTACGCTCGGATGTTGTTACGCGCATTCGCAGCTTTGTAACAACAATCTGTGTTAGAGAACTTACCGTTTTCTACTGCTGTTCAAATTAACTACGCACCTAGACCATTTCTAACTGGTAAAATGCAAATTGAAAATTAGCCTTCTGTAGAGACTGAAGATTTAAAACAAAACAAATTTTCCAGGGCTGATATAACACTATGAATCCCTCGTTCAGTCGCAACATGCAACAAACGCAGGAAAAATTAATAATTTAATTTTCAGGAGAGTTTAACAAAACTTGATTAATAGCAAGAACGGCTACGCCGTGTCAAACAAAATTTTGTGTAGCCGCGTTGTTGCTACGGGTGAATAATTTGGATGAGACATTTTTTGAGAAGTGTTATGGCTCAAAGTCCTATGAGATCAGTTATGGTCAAACACACAAGGGGTTCAATCACAATGAATTTTTAAACTTTTTGCCGAATAATTAAGAAACCTTAACGAGTCGACAAAACAGGTACAAAAAGAATATTCGAAGTTATAATTATCCGGCAGTGAGAGAGACAGAAAGATTGGTTGCTCGTCAGTGCACTTTTGAGGAAACTTAACTCGTTGAGCACGCAATGTTTTAATCTCATTAAGGCAGGTAGGCGACTTTAATGATGTTTAAACCTCATGCTAGATGGTACTCCGAAAACATGATAAAATTATTCGCATGACACAAAAAATACCAACCGAAATACTGTTTCGTTTATTTGAAAGCGATTATAACTGTCAGCCAAATTTATATAATTAGCTTACTGTTACAGATTGTGATTCATAAGCATATGCGCTTGAAATTATTGCAACCACTGGTGAATTACAGTGCGAGAAACAGTTTTCAATAGCTGTAAAACCGAGCCAAAATAATATTTCAAAATAAGCTTACCGTTAGTAAATTGTTCCGTAGATCTAAAAGTTCAATACTCGTATTATTGACTATTAGCTGGTACAAATGCACGGCATCGTTTGGTCCAAGGTTATTCTCGCCTAAGTACAGCTCACGCACACTTTTGTTCATTTTCAGCGCTTGAACTGAAATTAAAATTAAGATAATGCGCAGATCAGTTACTGTTTGGCAAAAGCTATATGCATTTAATTTCGGGTATAAAATGAAAAAATGGTGTAATGATAACCATTATTAAGGGGACGAAGCGAAGTGTTTTTGTTTTCATCAGAGGGGGAAAAATCGACACTGTCTGTCCGTCCCTCGAACACCCCAATAACTACTGGGCCGATTTAAATTTTTTTGCTTGGAAGGATTACTATCCGACAGGTGCAAGACATAGTTTTTGTCAACATCTGCTTTAGCTAATTAGTAATTAACTAATCAGTTAACCGTGTTAGCCTATGTTTAGCATATTCAAACAAGAATTGTTTATTTTTCAATGAATAATTAGTGTAAAGCTATTATTTTGGTGCATATACTACATCTGCCGTGCTGGTTATGAATCTGGTGTATAGTACTATTCGATGAATTAAAACATGCTAATTAGTTAGCTAATTATTATTAATTAGCTAATTTTTTGAAAATTTGCAAGTACTCAGAAATGAAAAATAAATTCCACACGATGGTTTTCTATGTCGCTGATCACAAAAACATTGTTGAAGCTCTAAAGCTTGGCCATAATTAATTTGCTAATTTTATGCAAATTTTAAAATCGCCTCAAAATTACCAATCTTTTGCGCTCGCGGGTATTCGATATCGCTGATTATGAATATGGGCTTTCAAACCGCTATGATTTTATCATGGATGCTAATTAGTTGATATTACTAATTAGTTAATTTTTAGCTAGCTAGCTTTTTGTATGGTGGATTTGACATCAATTGTCTAAAACGTGATACTTATTATAAATTGATTAAATATTTAGTTGAAATACATGTATACACAAATAAGATACCAAATACTTTGCCTATTGCTCCACTCACTTTTTGTAATTTATTAAGTTTAATACTTATATTCTTACATAGAAAGCATTAGCACGCAATGAACTTGCGACAAAAAAACTGAAACCAAAACAATGCTGGAACAAATCTAGATAGAAAAATATCTGATAATATTGCATGTCTTTGATTTTGAAAGTAAAGTTAGTATTTGCAAGCATTT
>JASANE010016303.1:0-13037 GCA_030248225.1 Trileptium ribeirensis | reverse complement strand
TATTGCTATGAATATGTGTGTGCGGTTTATATCATGCTACTATATACACATGTAAATTTAAAAATTCTGCGTCATGTTTTTTTTAATTTTAAAAGGAGAGTAACAAGTTCAAAACCATGTCAAGTTCACCTCTCCTAGCGTATTATACCAACTTTATCCCTCTGGAGGTACCGTATAACGTTTTGTCTCCCTTAGTTTAAGGCTACGCTAGTAAACAATGAACAGCGTTTATGCCATCTTCGATACGTAGATGTTTGCTAGGTTTCATGTAAAAATGAGCTACTCATGTCGGATTTTCAATAAACAGAAGATTTGTAAGTTCCGAGCAAATAATAATGTACGCTTATCCCGCTTGCTAGATTTCACGCTAAGAATGAGCGATGCATGTTTCATTTTGAAATATAGCTTAGTGGGTTCCGAGCAAATAATGAACAACGCTTATGCCATCTTCGATACGCAGATACTTGCTACGTTTCACGTAAAAATGAGCTACTCATGTCTGAATTTTTTAAATTAGAAGATTTGTAAGTTCCGAACAAATAATGAACCACGTGTATATCATGTTCGATAGATGCTTACTAGGTTTCACGTAAAGGGTGAGCGACACATTTTTGATTTTCGACAGATAGAAACTTAGTAGTTCCGCGATCAATTAATCAACTATGCTTATCCCATCTTCGATATGTACATTTTTGCTAGATTTCACGTAAAGAATAAGCAACGCACGTATCACTTTCGACAAATGGAAGCTTGAAGAAGCTTCACTGAGGAAGCTTGAAGAAGCTTTACTGAAGAAGCTTTGCAAGTTCTGCGCAAATAAAAAACTACGCTTATCACGTCTTCGATACGTACATGCTTGCGAGATTTCACGCGAAGAATGAGCAACGCATGTTTCACTTTCGACAAATTGAAGCTTAGCAAGTTCTGAGCAAATAATGAACTACGCTTATCCCATCTTTGATACGTAGATGCTTGCTAGATTTCAGGCAAAGTGACGCATGTTTCACTTTCGACAAATAGAAGCTTAGTTTAGTTCTGAGCAAATAATAAACTACGCTTATCACGTCTTCGATACGTACATGCTTGCGAGATTTCACGCGAAGAATGAGCAACGCATGTTTCACTTTCGACAAATTGAAGCTTAGCAAGTTCTGAGCAAATAATGAACTACTCTTCTCTCATCTTTGATACGTACTTGCTTGGCACATTTCTCAAAAAGAATGAGCAACGCATGCTTAATTATCGACATATAGAATCTTAGTAGGTTCCAAGCAAATAATGCACAACGCTTATGTCATCTTCGATATGTAGATGCTTGCTACGTTTCACGTAAAAATGAGCTACGCATGTCTCATTTTGGACATATATTAGCTTAGTAGGTTCCGAACAAATATTGAAGAACGCTTATGTCATCTTAGATACGTAGATGCTTGCGAGGTTTCATATAAAAGTGAGCTACACATGTCTTATTTTCGACAAATAGAAGCTTAGTAACTTCCCCACAAACAATGAACCACGCTTATCCCACCTTCGAAACGTAGACACTTGGTGCGTTTCACGTGTGAGGCGACGCATGTTTCATTTTCGACATACATAAGCTTAGTAAGTTCTGAGCAAATAATGACATACACCTATCCCATCTTCGATACGTAGATGCTTGCAAGGTTTCATGTAAAGAATCAAAAAATTTATATTTTGGACGAATAGAAACTTAGTAAGTTCCGAGCAAATAACTAACTACGCTTATCTCCGATGCGTAGATACTTTCTAGATTTCACGTAAAAAATGAACTACTCATGTCTCATTTTCGACAAATATAAGTTGGAAAAGTCCCCATCATGTAATGAGCTACGGTTATTCCATTTTGATACATAAATGCTTGCTAGATATCCCGTAAAGAATAAGCGACGCATATCTCGTTTTCAATAAATATAAGCTTTGTAAGTTCCTAGCAAATAATGAACTATGCTTATCTCATCTTCGATACGTAGATGTTTGATAGATTTCACATAAAAGATGAGCGATGCTTGTCTCATTTTCGCCAAATAGCCAAGCCTAGTAAGTTCCGAGCAAATAACGAGCTACGCTCATCCAATCTTCGATAGGCAGACATTTGGTGAATTTCACGTAAGGAATAGGCAACGCATTTGCCAGTTTCGACAAACAGAAAATTAGTAAGTTCCGAGAAATTAATGAACTACGCTTATTCCATCTGTGATACAAACAGATAAACAAACAAAAGGTTTACTTCAAGAAAATATGATAGTAACAATACTAAATCGCTCAAGATGTCATCATAAATTCATGATTGATTCGAGGAAAATGATAACCGGAGAAAAGCCAAAAGGTATGCACTGGAACAATTCAAACGAATACGGGAAATTTTTATGGACGGAGAATTAACAACTTCATCTGGTAAAGCATTCCATATATTTGTGATTCTATTAGCGAATACCGTATTAGTTAAAGCCAGACGGTAATGTTAAACCATCAATTTGCGGTTGTATCTTCTAGTTAGTCGAGGATTGACTTCAAAAATGGAATCAGGATTCAGAATAGCCTGACCATTTAAAACTTTGTAAACAAAACATAAATGTGTTTTCAACAGTAACATTTCAATAGAATCAACATTTAACATTTTTCAACGCTCAATGTACCTCACATCAAAGAGACCAGGTAATCTCTTAGTAAACTGGCGCTGTACACTCTCAAGGGTATCTATATCCATTGCATATGTCACATTAAAGCTTCCTGAAGCAAAAGTTAGATGCGAAAGTACGCACATTTGAAACATTTTACATAAAAAAGAAATATCCTTACTGATAAAGCTATACAAAATGAAACCTGAAATTTTTGACGCTTTCTTTGAGATATTATAGCGATGGTTATGAAATTTGAAATCCGACTTAATCAAAACACCGAGATCACGTTGACATTCTACGGCAATGACTTCATGACCATCTATAAAATGAAGTAGTCTGGGATTCGCATTACCAATGTGTAGAATACTACATTTTTCTACAGATAATCCAAGACCGCAAACAGTTAGCCACTGTAATAAATTATGCAAATCATATTGTAGTATATTGCCAGTATTATCTTTAGATGCAGAGAAATAGATCTTACAGTCATCAGTATAAATAGACATAGTGCAATGATCAATAACATTCATAATAACATTAAAATAAATTGAAAATAAAGTAGGACCCAACATAGAGCCCTGCGATACACCACAAGTCACATTAGTCCAGTCAGAATAAACAGAATTAACCCGTTGACGCCTGTATGATAAATATTTACTCAACCACTTTCGAAGCTTATCACTAATACCTATAGCGTGCAGTTTGTAAAGTGATAAATTATGGGGAACGGAATTAAATGATTTCTGTATATCTAAATATACAATAGAACTATGCGCGAGTAAACTTAACATGCATCCATCGGCTATCCTTTTTTGTAAAAGCCGATATCGAAGCGCAAACCGTTGTTACGAAACAAATGCGGAAATTTCATCTGTTTTTCGATAACAGAACATTGGCAAAATCAGAAACGAGTATCAAAATTTACACCTTATGTTCGAACATAATTTTGACCATTTTGAATTAGCAGTGAAAACTGGTATCGAACGCCTATCAGCTTCGACTTCGTATTTGTCTGTGTTAGCGAACAAATTTAACGTAATACTGACGTCATAAATTAATCGTTCTTGTGGTTTAGGTTACAGTGTTCGCGAACAAATGCAGCTAATCCAAATCGGGTAGATTTTCGTTCGCATAAAATTCGGTAATTTTCCTTGAATTTTTGCGAACACAAATTTATCGGATTACTATAACAGTGCTTTATGTTCGTGAACAGTTTTGCAGCGGATTATGGTTTACCAAAAAAGGTTCAGCAACAGATTTTTAACCGAAATAGCAAAATAGGATTATTGACGGGCGTGAGTTAAGTTTAGTATCGCACAATACATTGCTTTGTCATACGCATCGTACCAACTGTTTAAACACTCAAGAAGATTCGTTGTTACAGACCTACCCTTTAAAAAAGCGTGTTGTACAGAAGACAAAATATTGGCCCTTAAAAAGAACTCAATGATAGCAGTATTTACGATTGGTTCTATAGATTTCACTACATTGCAAAGTAAGTCAATATAACGATAGTTAACACATGAGTCTTTCATGTAAAGAATGAGGGATGAGGGACGCATTTGTGATTTTGGGCAAATAGAAACAGCAAGTTCCGAGCAAATAATGAGCTACGCTTATCCCATCTATTGTAAGTAGATGCTTTCTAGATTTCACGTAAAAATGAGCTACTCATGTGTCATTTTCGACAAATATAAGTTTAGTAAGTTCCAAGTAAATAATGAACTACGCTCTACCCATCTTCGATAGGCAGATATTTGGTGAATTACACGTAAGGAATGGGCGACGCGTTTCCCAGTTTCGACAAACAGAAAGTTAGTGAGTTCTGAGAAAATGATGAACTATGTGTATCCCATCTTTGATACGTAGATGCTTGTTAGATATAATAGTAATAATAAAACATTTGCAACACGCTTATTTCGCAGAAGCATGACAAAAGTGCTGGGTACGAATACCAATAAAGAAGTCAGGTGCTACAAAAATTTGTCGTCAAAAAGCGGTGAACAGATGAGTTTTCTACTTAGGTTTGAATTCAGATAAATCAAGATTTGGATTTCGTAAAATACTTGGTAGGGTGTTCCATTCCGATGGTCCCAGAAAACAAAAACTATTGTTTCGTGTTTCCTTGATTCGAAGTATTCGCTCATTGACAAGCTGGGCCGCAGACGATTGTTTTAGCATATCAACATTATATGATGGGTGTTACAACTTAACGCACTGCAAATGAGCAGAAGTATATTGTACTTAATTCGTCGATCTAGTGGCAACCAATGTAGTTGTTTCAAGACGAGATTTATATGTTTGCGTCGCCGAGTACCGGAAACAATTCCGGTCGCAGTTTGGTGAAGACGAAGAAGTGGCGAAAGGTAAACGGACTATAGACCACCATGCAGTGCATTACAATAGTCAATTCGAGACCTCTCGAAAGCTCTAACGATTGAATGAGTTGTATCAACATCCAGACGGTTTCGAAGTCTTCATATTTCTCGTAGTTGCTAGGTGCAAGATCCTGATAATTCTGCGATATGTTTTGCGAATGTCAACTTCGTGTCGAATGTAATGCCTAAAATCTTTATTGTATCAGTGGGATAAATCAACTCATCTCCAAAGTCTAGGAATGGACCGTCATATTTCTGCCGACAAAAATATATTAGTCCAGAAAAGGTTTGTTGAGCTTTAATTTGTTGTTACAAATCCAAATGTTCAAAGAAACAAATAAACTCTGCACCGATGTAACAACCAGAGTTTCGTCACTGCTATAAAAAGTTTTATATATCTGAATGTCATCTGCATAGCTGTGAATGTTGAAACGTGCAGCAGTCACGATTTCGCTCACCGGAGCAAAAAAGATGTTGAAAAAGACTGGTCCAATGACGCTGCCTTGTGGGACTCCAATCTGTGACAATATAGACTTTGACATTGTTCTTCCAAGTTGAACGCGTTGTTTCCTTTTTGTGAAATAAGATTCGAACCACTTCAGGTAGGAAGGTGACACACTTACGTCGTGAAGTCGTTGAAGCCCAATCAAAGCGTCGTGATCAACTGTGTCGAAAGCAGCAGATAGATATAGTCTGATGAGCAGAGTAAGCTGTTTTCTTGCAAAGGCTATTTGGCTATCACTGCAATTTTTTTTACCAATGCAGTCTCAGTGGAATAACCTCTGCGGTGTGCAGACTGGAAGTTAGGTATGTGGTTATTGTTTCTAGATGACTGATCAATTGTACTAGTAGTACCCGTTCAATAATTTTGGGAAGGTAGGAGATGTTCGAAATTGGACAAAAGTTGCTCATGTCATTTATGTCGTCGTCTGGACGTTTTAATTGTGGGTGGATAACGGACGTTTTTCCACTGTTGCTAACAACTCCAGTTTGAACTGATTCGTTAATAAGTTTAGTAATTGTCCGAGCCAGAACAACAACAAACTTCTTTATTATTGATGGTGGCAGTACATCTAGCGCACATCATTTGGAGTTGCTTTTTGTAAGAACAGTAAGTAGAGATGAATTCTTCGGAAACTGGAGCCAGACGTAATTGCGGACCTTTGTATTACGCTGGTGGCGATAGTAGTTTAGATGGAGGAAACTGCGAGCGAATAGCAGCGACCGTCACCGCGTTCACGTGAGATCGGTGGTTGGCGGTTTTGGTTAAACATCGAGTTTATAACGGTTCATTATTATCGCTGCTAATCGCATTTATTTGAATTTTCCAACGAATCTTCAATTTTTGTTGACACATTTGTCGATAGAGCTTCTTCTTGTTGGCATAGTTTTGTCTGTCCGGTTGACAATGTGATCGACGCCATAAACGTGCGTATCGCCTGAGCGTTGTTTTTGCCCGTCTACATTCGGTATCGAACCAAGGTGAATCAAGGCGATCTTGAATAGACCTGGATTGCATCGGAAGTTTTGTGTCCACAATTTAAAATAATGAATCATATAAGTAATTAACACGTTCCCTAATGATTCATTTAGAGGCATAGAAAGTTGAGGAATAGCAGTTTCAAAATCGTTTGCGTCGATAGGTGCCCAGTTCCGAAAGTTAATTGTAGTACTTGCTCTCGTCACGTTAACGTCACAGTTTATGTTGGCTACGATTAAATGGTGGTCTGATATTGCACATTCTTTGATTGCAAGTGCTGAAACGAGAGTGCTGTTTGGGAAAGACATCACAAGATCCAGAGCGAATTGCCATGATCATAAGTTGATCTTCTGATATGTTGAGATAAATCAAAAGAACCTATATTATTGGCAAAATTACCTGTCATATTAGGTATATTGAAGTCGCCCATAATCAACAGATCTGTCGTATCCACGGTAATATTTGTCAATATATCTGCGAAATCGACGTAAAAAGCAGACAATGGTGTCTGGGGAAGCCGATACTTTATCAATATATTACGTACTGTCCCGATAGTCCAGATATCACTTAAACAATAATCAAAGCACGTCTCGTTTTCGACAAATAGAAGCTTAGTATTTTCCGAGGAAATAATGAACTACGCTTATCTCATCATCAATACGTAGATGTTTGCTAGATTTCACTTCAAGGATGAGCTACGGATGTCTCATTTTGTATAAAAGGAAGCTTAGTAGGTTTCGAGTAAATAATGAATACTAAGCTTATCTCATCTTTGATAGGAAGATGCTTGGTAGACTTCACATAAACAATGGGAGACGCCTGTCTTATTTCCGACAAAATAGATGCTTAGTCGACAAAATAGAAGCTTAGTAGGAGCCGAGCAAACAAATGTGTTTATCCGATTTTCGATACGTAGACGCTTACAAGACTTCACATAAACAATAAGCGACGCATGCCTCTCTTTCGACAAATAGAAGCTTTGTAAGTTGCGGCCAAATAATAAACTACGCTTATCCAATTTTCGATACGTAGACGCTTGGAAGACTTCAGGTAAATAATGAGCGACGCCTGTCTCATTATCGACAAATAGAAGCTTTAGCAGGAGCTGTGCAAATAATGAACTGTGCTTGTGTCATCTTCGATACGTAGATACTTCGTAGGTTTCACGTAACGAATAGGCGACGCATGAATCATTTTGTATATGTTGCATTTAGGTAGGTTTCAGAGAAATTAATGGGATCCGCTTGTCTTATCTTCAATACATACATAGAAGCTCAGTCTGTTTTGAATGTCGGATCATTTATAAACTAACTTTCTATTTTCGAGCAAATAAACAGCACTTATGCAGCTTTGACATTTATTTGCTTGCATCTACTATACTAACATTTTTGGGGAAGCTGACATGCCCAAAGCAATAAATTACTGATGGTGGTATACCAGTGACTCTCTCTTTGTAGATATCGTCACTCGATCATCTACAAATTGTTGCAACTGGCATGCGGCCATCTACAAATTTGTGCAATTGGAAGGACATATATGTGCAAAGTGGAACAACTGGCTCAGAGTTCGCGCTGTTCATAATGGTTTGCTGCCCAAATTCTAGCAAAACTATCACAGATTTAAAAAATTTTATTCTGGCTATTTGTGGTACATAACACGTTAGATTAATAGAGACTTATCGATACCAAAAGTGCGAATTCCGGGCGCACCAGTATATAGAATTTAATTCGCTAGTAATAGGGATATGGCCATTTTCATGTATATTGGATCTCTTAGGCCTGTTATAAAGCAATTTTTTCCTAATTTTACAGCACAGCTTACCGCACAATTACAGCAAGAGCGGCGCAGAATTTTTATCCCTCTATAAAATGAGCCCAAAATGTTTCATATATTTTCATTCTTTATACGATGAAAGAGATGTTAGAGATACGACCGTTTACGTATAATATTTGGGTCTCATAAGGCTTTTTAAACAGCCATTTGAATTTTGGGCCATAATCCTTTGATCTAATGATAACCGTGTGAAAAACATTATATTAGGTTTTAGAAGGCTGTAAATTTCTCGACAAAATGAAGCTTATTAGACAGAATAATCTGCAGCATTTGCCGATATATAGCAAAACATTTGTTTTGTTGGACCCAGTTTGGAACCATGCGATTCCCTTCAACCCACTTTTACTATGTTGGACCCAATTTGGAACCATGCGATTCCCTTCAGCCCACTTTTACTATGTTGGACCCAATTTGGAACCATGCGATTCCCTTCAGCCCACTTTTACTATGTTGGACCCAATTTGGAACCATGCGATTCCCTTCAGCCCACTTTTACTATGTTGGACCCAATTTGGAACGATGCGATTCCCTTTAGCCCACTTTTACTATGTTCAACCCAATTTGGAACCATGCGATTCCCTTCAACCCACTTTTTCTATGTTGGACCCAATTTGGAACCATGCGATTCCCTTCAACCCACTTTTACTATGTTGGACCCAATTTAAAACCTTGCGATTCCCTTCAGCCCACTTTTACTATGTTGGACCCAATTTGGAACCTTGCGATTCCCTTCAGCCCAGTTTTACTATATTGGACCCAATTTGGAACCATGCGATTCCCTTCAGCCCACTTTTACTAAACCGAAGTAACATCTAGATTTTGTTCAACTAGGGAGAGCATCGCATTGTAAGATTTGAAATACTGTTTCTGTGCACTTACAATACTGGATAACAAGTCGTGCAGATGAAGGTGCTGTAGCCGAAGTTTATAGTTAACGTTGAATGTGTGGCGGTTTTTCTGACTTAGTTTACGCACAGATAATACGTGCCCATATAGGTGTAATGGTGTTCCCCTAACGATCAGGCCCCACAAACCATATTTGTCTGGCGCTGAGGCTCCACAATCCCCTATCGCAGCGGAAAAGTTTGTAAATTTGTAGCAAAATTTAAATAATTGAAAGGGAGCGAGCGAAATGAGCGGATTTCCCCTATAACTGTGCTAGCGTCTTTGAAGACCATACCTGATCATGAAATGGATAGATCTTCATAAATTTTTTTCTTTGATCACAAATTTAGTCTATTTAGATGCTAAACCCGCCGATTACAGTTTTCGGGTCAAAAATGGGGCCGAGGGTCACATTTTTTTGAAATTTGACCATCAGGGCTCTATCGTTAGGCTCCTAGATATCGAGATAGAGGTTTTATAGCAAAAATGAACCGAAATCTCCTAATCAGGAGCTAAAGCTTTGCTGCTAAGCACTTTGTTGTCAGAAATTCCGTTTTCGAGCTATGAGCCAAAGTTTAACAAATACCCAAAAAGATAAAATTTCAAAATTTTTACAAAGCACGTTTTTTGCTTGCTGTGGTGAGGGATAGATTATAAGGTTAGTTAACCCGTTAAACCCGTTGGTTTCATTGTTTTAACCTCATATTGGCTGTGTTATTAAAATTGCGGGACGGTAGCGGCATAAAATTTGGATAATTTTAGCACCACTTTTCAAATATAGACGTATGTAGATCGATTGAACATGTCTATAGGTTTCCAGGGTTTCTAAATACGATAAAAACATTTGTATTTGCGTGCCAGGATTTTGTATTGACCAGCACCATCTTGCCATGTTTAAAGATAAAACATATATGGTTATTATTAAAGCAATGTTTAATATCTCAAAGACCGACGTCGCCCTGCACTAAATATATTACAGTCTTGCTACAGACATACGCGTAACTTTCAGAACTTTTGCCGCTGCATTGTACACCGTGCAAAGCTTTTATGTGCAAATTGATCAAATTTTCAAACAAATTCTGAAGAAACATCGAATATTAAACTTGTGTCGAAGTCAGCCAACCATTTGCCGTCGCCCAGCCGATGAGTTATCGGCAGGCGATTGAGTCTTCGACTAACCGAAAATTTTACCAGTCTGTTAGCGGCCGACCGTTTGACTTCAATAGAGGCCGTTGCTACATACAAGTACAAATGATTTTAGTAGAAGAAATGATTACACAAAATTACATTTGCACTAGGTATAATTTACAAATTTCTCTAAATTTTGTGAAAATGGCATAGGTAACGCAAAGTTATTATTTACCCTGTCGTTCGGCTACGCAAAATGGGTCCAAACAACACCATCGCGTACCTATATTTAATGGTAGCGGACCTAAGGAACGAGTTTGTATTTAACACAAATGAAGAACACGCATACAAACAGAAACACGAACACAAACAAACACACGAACCTAAAGAGCGAGTTGTGCACCTAAAGAACGAGTTTTTATTTAACACAAATGACGAACACAAACACAAACACGAATACAAACAAACACACGAACCTAAAGAGCGAGTTGTGTACCTAAAGAACGAGTTTGTATATAACACAAATGACGAACACAAACACAAACACGAATACAAACAAACACACGAACCTAAAGAGCGAGTTGTGTACCTAAAGAACGAGTTTGTATTTAACACAAATGACGAACACAAACACAAACACGAATACAAACAAACACACGAACCTAAAGAGCGAGTTGTGTACCTAAAGAACGAGTTTGTATTTAACACAAATGACGAACACAAACACAAACACGAATACAAACAAACACACGAACCTAAAGAGCGAGTTGTGTACCTAAAGAACGAGTTTGTATTTAACACAAATGACGAACACAAACACGAATACAAACAAACACACGAACCTAAAGAGCGAGTTGTGTACCTAAAGAACGAGTTTGTATTTAACACAAATGACGAACACAAACACAAATACACGAACCTGTTTTGTACCTAAAGAGCGAGTTGGTATTTAACGCAAAAGTTTGAGCAAAAACACCATACATGGTTGCCAACATTTTAAGCATACCGCTTACTAATGCTATCCCGGTATTTGCATGAGAAAATACTGCAATCAAACTGATTAAGCAAATATTATATCTGCTTAAAAAATTTCGATTGATATTACAGTGCAGCTACAATATATCGCGCATCGCAAAGCCCAACGCAATTCAAAGTTTCGTACAAGTCGACTCAAAAACTTCCGTTTCCAGATTTTACTATATGTTCGCATTACGGTGTCTTCCTTAACATAACTCGTCTCTCGGAAAACTTCTACGCAAGAGGCCGAGGCCAACTTCCATCGGTTGATGAAAACTCTGAAATCGACCTTGAAGAATGGATTGCAATTATGAACGCTGTCCCTGACATGGGCTACATTCGTAGTGATACATTGCTTGCTGCAAATTTCGAATCAACAGAGCCAAAAACCACCTTGGATATTGGCGCGGGGCTACAACGAATAAATAAACGCTTTAATCATGATTTAGTTGCAGCAGTAAATGCAGTAGTTACTCGCTATCTGCTTCCATGTGATTCGGTGTTCGGTAATTGCTTTTCCGATGAACAACAAATTAGTTGTTGCAATATATTTACTCCGATATTTAATGCCTTTTTTGGGCCATGTTACGTGGCAAATGTATCAAAAATTGAAGCGAAGGGTGGAGATACGATTATGCGTAGCTCCAAGCATTTAGTTTGGGTAGAGTTGCGCCAATGGGCGGATCCCATGCCCGAAACAACTGCAGTCGGAAATTCGGGCAAAAATTTAAACGGATTAAGCTTTCAGCTCGGCCGAGAACAATGGATAAATAATCCGAGCGGAATTTTGCCTCGGTCACGTTATCAAATCGGTCTTGATATTCGTAAAGTAAAAGACATGCCGATGAGGGGTAAATGTCTTAGCGGCAGTCATTCAACGAAGCTAAAGTTATTTAACAGCTATACAAGCTATCGATGTTTGCCAGAAAAATTGCTTCTTCAATATTATGTGCCGTGTGTTTGGCCATTGTTTAAGCTATTTAATCCGGACTATACGGATCCGCATGGGCGAAAAGTATGTGACTATCCAACAAATCATACTTTTCAAGACTTGTCAACATTTGCCGATTCAGCAATCAACGATGAACTTCGAAGTCAATGTGTCTACGAATGTGAACGATGGGAATTTTCAACGAACGATTGGGAGAAAACGAGTGACTATAGCGGCGATGATATTATTTTATTTATATTTTTTAGTTCGCCATCGTATACAATTTTTGAAGAAGTTCAAACGTTAACATGGGTCGACTATTTGAGTATGGTCGGCGGTCTGTGGGGACTATGGCTTGGCTCGAGTATTATAACAATTATTAACATTATCGAGACATCCATTTATGTTTGCTATCGTCATTTCAAAGAAAAAATTATCGAAAAACGAATTGTCAAACGCGAGCGACAGCCTATTACTGCAGCCATTAAAGCCGCAAGTCATGTTTCACACCCAGTTGCTGTTAATGCATTTAGTGGATGTGAAAATAATAACTTAAAATAGACTATCGATTTATGTTTGCTATCTAATATCCAAGAGAAAATTAGTCAAACACGAAACTTACGATGTGAGCGACAGCCTGTGGTTGCGTCAGTTAAAGCACCAAGTCATCTATCATAACCAGTTGCTATGAAAGCGCTTAGCCACAATGAACATAATAATTCAAAATAGACTACCGATATATA
>JASANE010016302.1:0-13062 GCA_030248225.1 Trileptium ribeirensis | reverse complement strand
TTCTAACAAAGCAATTCGTAATTATTATTAATTTATTAGTTTTTTATTTAAAAAAAGGTCGTTGGCCACGAATACTGTTCAAAGGAACAATTTTGGATCTCGACAAATTTATAACAAAGCAATTCGTAATTATTAATTTATTAGTTTTTTATTTAAAAAAAGGTCGTTGGCCACGAATACTGTTCAAAGGAACAATTTTGGGTATTTCTTGAAAGCAAATTTATAACAAAGCAATTCGTAATTATTAATTTATTAGTTTTTTATTTAAAAAAAGGTCGTTGGCCACGAATACTGTTCAAAGGAACAATTTTGGATCTCGACAAATTTCTAACAAAGCAATTCGTAATTTTTAATTTATTAGTTATTTAAAAAAGGTCGTTGGCCACGAATACTGTTCAAAGGAACAATTTTCGATCTCGACAAATTTCTAACAAAGCAATCCGTAATTATTAATTTATTAGTTTTTTATTTAAAAAAAGGTCGTTGGCCACGAATACTGTTCAAGGGAACAATTTTGGATCTCGCCAAATTTCTAACAAAGCAATTCGTAATATATTAATTTATTAGTTTTTTATTTAAAAAAGGTCGTTGGCCACGAATACTGTTCAAAGGAACAATTTTGGATCTCTTCAAATTTCTAACAAAGCAATTCGTAATATATTAATTAATTAGTTATTTATGTAAAAAAGTTCTATGGCCACGAATACTGTTTGAAGGAACAATTTTGGATATCGACAATTTTATAATAAAGCTTTTAGTAATTATTATTTTATTAGTTTTTATTTAAAAAAGGTCGTTGGCCACGAATACTGTTCAAAGGAACAATTTTGGATCTCGACAAATTTCTAACAAAGCAATTCGTAATATATTAATTTATTAGTTTTTTATTTAAAAAAGGTCGTTGGCCACGAATACTGTTCAAAGGAACAATTTTGGATCTCGACAAATTTCTAACAAAGCAATTCGTAATTATTAATTTATTAGTTTTTTTATTTAAAAAAGGTCGTTGGCCACGAATACTGTTCAAAGGAACAATTTTGGATCTCGACAAATTTCTAACAAAGCAATTCGTAATTATTAATTTATTAGTTTTTTATTTAAAAAAGGTCGTTGGCCACGAATACTGTTCAAAGGAACAATTTTGGATCTCGACAAATTTCTAACAAAGCAATTCGTAATATATTAATTTATTAGTTTTTTATTTAAAAAAGGTCGTTGGCCGCGAATACTGTTAAAAGGAACAATTTTGGATCTCGACAAATTTCTAACAAAGCAATTCGTAATTATTAATTTATTAGTTCTATTAATTTATTAGTTTTTTATTTACAAAAGGTCGTTGGCCACGAATACTGTTCAAAGGAACAATTTTGGATCTCGACAAATTTCTAACAAAGCAATTTGTAATTATTAATTTATTAGTTTTTTTATTTAAAAAAGGTCGTTGGCCACGAATACTGTTCAAAGGAACAATTTTGGATCTCGACAAATTTCTAACAAAGCAATTCGTAATTATTAATTTATTAGTTTTTTATTTAAAAAAGGTCGTTGGCCACGAATACTGTTCAAAGGAACAATTTTGTATCTCGAAAAATTTATATCATATCTATTCGTTATTATTTATTTTTTAGTTTTTTATTTAAAAAAGGTCGTTGGCCACGAATACTGTTCAAAGGAACAATTTTGGATCTCGACAAATTTCTAACAAAGCAATTCGTAATATATTAATTTATTAGTTTTTTATTTAAAAAAGGTCGTTGGCCACGAATACTGTTCAAAGGAACAATTTTGGATCTCGACAAATTTCTAACAAAGCAATTCGTAATTATTAATTTATTAATTTTTTATTTAAAAAAGGTCGTTGGCCACGAATACTGTTCAAAGGCACAATTTTGGATCTCGACAAATTTCTAACAAAGCAATTCGTAATATATTAATTTATTAGTTTTTTATTTAAAAAGGTCTTTGGCCACGAATACTGTTCAAAGGAACAATTTTGGATCTCGACAAATTTCTAACAAAGCAATTCGTAATTATTAATTTATTAGTTTTTTATTTAAAAAAGGTCGTTGGCCAAGAATACTTTTCAAATGAAAAATTTTGGATAAAGACAAAATTTTATCAAAGAAATTAGTAATTATTAAATTATTTGTTTTTTAATTAAAGGTCGTCGGCCACGAATACTGTTCAAAGGAACAATTTTGGATCTCGACAAATTTTTAACAAAGCAATTCGTAATATATTAATTTATTAGTTTTTTATTTAAAAAAGGTCGTTGGCCACGAATACTGTTCAAAGGAACAATTTTGGATCTCGACAAATTTCTAACAAAGCAATTCGTAATATATTAATTTATTAGTTTTTTATTTAAAAAAGGTCGTTGGCCACGAATACTGTTCAAAGTAACAATTTTGTATCTCGACAAATTTCTAACAAAGCAATTCGTAATATATTAATTTATTAGTTTTTTATTTAAAAAAGGTCGTTGGCCACGAATTCTGTTCAAAGGAACAATTTTGTATCTCGACAAATTTCTAACAAAGCAATTCGTAATATATTAATTTATTAGTTTTTTATTTAAAAAAGGTCGTTGGCCACGAATACTGTTGAAAGGAACAATTTTGGGTCTCGACAAATTTCTAACAAAGCAATTCGTAATATATTAATTTATTAGTTTTTTATTTAAAAAAGGTCGTTGGCCACGAATACTGTTCAAAGGAACAATTTTGTGATCTAGAGAAATTTCTTAACAAAGCAATTCGTAATTATTAATTTATTAGTTCTTTCTTCAAAAAGGTCGTTGGCCACGAAATACTGTTCAAGGGAGCAATTTTAATTCTTGACAAATTTCTAACAAAGCAATTCGTAATTATTAATTTATTAGTTTTTTATTTAAAAAAAGGTCGTTGGCCACGAATACTGTTCAAAGGAACAATTTTGGATCTCGACAAATTTCTAACAAAGCAATTCGTAATATATTAATTTATTAGTTTTTTATTTAAAAAAGGTCGTTGGCCACGAATACTGTTCAAAGGAACAATTTTGGATCTCGACAAATTTCTAACAAAGCAATTCGTAATTATTAATTTATTAGTTTTTTATTTAAAAAAAGGTCGTTGGCCACGAATACTGTTCAAAGGAACAATTTTGGATGTCGACAAATTTCTAAAGCAATAAACAAAGCAATTCGTAATTATTAATTTATTAGTTTTTTAAAAAAAGGTCGTTGGCCACGAATACTGTTCAAAGGAACAATTTTGGATCTCGACAAATTTCTAACAAAGCAATTCGTAATATATTAATTTATTAGTTTTTATTTAAAAAATTTAATTAAATTTTCGATCACATTGTTGTTCTTAGCGCGGCCAGCTGTGATGGTATTTAGTTTGTTTTGAAGCCCAGGAATGGCGCCCGCATGCATCGGGTTGTAACCGCCAGTGGTTGACTGTGGGCCCAGTTGGCTTAGGTGGGAAGTTGAAGAAATATTTGTATTGTCTGCCCGGATTTTTCAAACTGGGTTTGCGATTGTTCGGTCCAAACACGGCACGTAGCTGTTTAAATTTCGTGACAATCCCCAACGTAGCCGGAATAATATCGATTAATCAGATATTGAAGGTGGGTAGCCGCCATCTAGATGGTATTCAGCTAAATTTCGTGACAATCCCCAACGTAGCTGGAATAATATGGATCGCGTTGGGTGGGATAGCTTCTTTTCTTAATCAGATATTGAAGGTGGGTAGCCGCCATCGAGATGGTATTCAGCTCAAAGCTACTGATTCCGTCTGCTATGGGGGTGTCATAGGTTACATGGATGTCTTGGAGATATTTCATGGTTTCCACATCGTGAAGGTAGAAGCTGTGGAAAACATTCTGGTCAAAACGTCGCGCCGTATGCGTCTCGGGTCATCTACTCGGTGCTCTACTTAGTTGGATGCGTTTGTCAGTGCATGGAGAGTCAGTAGCTATTGTTTGGTTTATATTTTGTCTCATAATTGAACTACGCCAAGGTGGACACCTCTCCAATTTGATTTGGCATGGCGAAAGTCGACGTACGAGCTTAGATATTTGAGGTGGTCGAAAAGTCAGCACTTGTTTGTGTAAAGTAAGTTTGGATGTACTATGTCTCAATGCAGCGTAGGGACTCTAACCGTGTCAAATGCTTTTTTAATCACACGCTGCAACGATAGTTCGATGGACATGTTTGGTTTAATTTAGACTGTGTGCTGTCTGAGACGTTAATCAGTGAAAAGTAGTTGTTTAGTTGAGTTTTGCTTTTTAAAGTCGTGTTAATGGG
Organism: Trileptium ribeirensis; assembly: GCA_030248225.1. Taxonomy (NCBI): domain Eukaryota; kingdom Metazoa; phylum Nematoda; class Enoplea; order Enoplida; family Thoracostomopsidae; genus Trileptium; species Trileptium ribeirensis. Next base: position 8,771 of record JASANE010016302.1, on the reverse strand, counting down.
AGCCTGTAATGTGGTTCTCTGGGGCTATAGGTAGTTGAAGCTATCATCTTTTGCCCGATAGAAACTACATCGTACAATCGAAATTTCGTTCGATATCGATGGATTTCTGGCCGTAGCTACATAGTGTAAATTATTAGGATTGCCTAATTTGTATTTTTGTTTTAGGTTTACAAGCAAATTGTTCCGATGGCGTACACACCCAGAATAGACTTTATCAAAACGCTTTTTTCATGGGTTGATCTACACGCACTTTATCACCTTTTGCCGGATATATGGTTCACGTTCAAACAAGTAAGTTTATGAATATAATTGTATTATGGCATTGGGCTGTTAAGTTTTGGAATACGAGGACGCTCCCAACAAAATAATAGTGTACGAAATCATTACTGAAATTTAGTCTATGAATATAATTGTATTATGGCATTGGGTTGTTAAGTTTTGGAATACGAGGACGCTCCCAACAAAATAATAGTGTACGAAATCATTACTGAAATTTAGTCTATGAAAGTTAGTCTATGAATATAATTGTATTATGGCATTGGGTTGTTAAGTTTTGGAATACGAGGACGCTCCCAACAAAATAATAGTGTACGAAATCATTACTGAAATTTAGTCTATGAAAGTTAGTCTATGAATATAATTGTATTATGGCATTGGGTTGTTAAGTTTTGGAATACGAGGACGCTCCCAACAAATAATAGTGTACGAAATCATTACTGAAATTTAATAATTTTTTGATGGTGTGGATTTGACGCATTTTGGAACATAAGTTTGATTGGAACACTAAATGCTGGATATCGCTAGAACCGTCGTCAGCATTTTGTAAGAAAATGATATGCGTCGAGAGATGTGTTTTTAAATTACAAAAACGAGAATGGTGTTTGGGCTAAAGTTTTTGCCTTCAACAAAATCTGCAGCCTCTAACAACATCGATAGAAATAATTGATGGAAATTTCGGCGTAACGAAAATTCAATCAATGGCGATTAAAAGAAATTTCGATCAATTCGGATTTCGGGTGCTCATTTCTGGCTGTGACTGTAGAGCTGTCGCGTAGCATTTATTCTTTAGCTCCATTTTACCTTGCTTTTGCTTCTAAAATTCGCTCAATCTGTAAAACTAAATTTTAAATCGATTTGGATCAAGATTACGATGATTAAATCAATTTCTATGTATATGCGCTGAATACTATGTATCTAAGTGATCATCATAAGGATTATCAATATGCGGCATTCAAGTGAAATATGTGTACTTTGGATTGTGTACTGTGCACTAAATTCGCCATCTTGATTTTTCGCAATAGTCACACAATATGTTGTGAATCTGTTGAACTAATAGATTTTTTACTATAAACAGGGGTTGTCTCGGTGCGGGTTCTATGCTTTTGCCAAGATGAAATAAATACATGGTAAGGTCTTCCGTGTATCGAAACAATTCCTGATTTTGGTAGTATGAAATTGTGTAACGGGCATACGAATTATTACGTACACGTAACTACTACTAGTGATGCACAAAAGCGAATGTTGCAACGTTCTCTTACGTTTACTTTCGCTTTTAAAGAAATGATCTAAGGTTCCTTTTTATGCACATTATGTTATCTCTTACGTGCATTACTGGCCTGTCCGTAGTGGAGGCAGCCCTAAATGTCCATATCCCCCATTCGACCAGAACCACCTATGTTCAACTTAATGCAAAAAAATTTTATGTCTCAAAATTTATGTTTTTTTGTATGCAAAATGTTTTTAAACATTTAAATACCACTATTTTTAGTGTTAAAACGTCGTTTTATAGCTTAAAATACATGCACGGCAGTAAAAATACATGAAAATGTTTGAAATATTTAGTATTTTAAAGCAAAATTTATTTCCCTTCTCACTCCGAAATTTCTCCCGAGAATGAACATGGCGGCCCAAGAAGTGCCCCCACTTTTTGGAGGGCTTTGTTCAGGCCAGTGTCGTTTCTGATTTTACTATTCTACACTTTCTAAATATTATAAATTGGTTAAGCTTGTTTGAAATCTGATATAAACATAAACCGATTTTACTTTCGATTTAAATTTTAATTATATATACATGGAACATGTAAGCATAGGATATCCTGTTCCGATATAGATTGCTTAATGTCAAAATATTTTATTTTTTATGTTGCCGAGCTATCACCGCAGACTGCCGAACTGTACGATGCTTTTTTGACAACAATGTTGTCAGCTCATGCGATTACCACAGAGCACGATGAATCTCTTGCCGGTATTGCACTGGAAATTGGCCGCAAATTTGATTTGCAATATGCACGACGCGTGCAAACGATTTTTTGGACTAGTCAATTGGTGGGCAGTGTAGCGACACTCTTAGCACGAGCCGAAAAATTGGACGCCATGATAGTTTTAATGCGTCGGTATTTGCCATCGCCAACCCGTGGTGATGGCAGCTCGTCAGTAAAATCAAACGTCGCTGCAACTGCAGACCGAAAACAATCCTTTATTCCGATGGAAGTAGTTGAGCATGCTCAGATTGTGTCTAGTTGCCTTGCCGACGTGGACCTTCCGCGACGAGAAGTCCTCAATGAGCTGATGGAGCGAACGGCGCAGCGGTCGAAAATTAAATCCTTTGAGTTGCTTAAAATTGTGATGCATCGTGCGACAGCGATGGGCGTCACCGATATATACGCTCAGCCGTTGAAGGAAATTATTATGAAAACATTCGGCGAGGCAAAGCTGAACGAGTCGGAAATGAAAATATTGAAATCGGACAAAGTGCGAGTTGTCAAGAAGCGGAAAGAGCAGGTCTAGCGATGTCAAAACACGTTTTTGCCTCCTCTTCTACTGCCAAGACCCAATTTTGCAGAAACAGGTTTTGTGTTGGAACAACTGTAAAATCGTTACTGTTTTGTGAAAAGGCCATGGATTGTGCGACGTCGCCGAGAGGAAGCTTTTGATGTTAACGGAGAGGCTATTTGGAAATGAAAATGGATTCACTCTTTGCCACTTTTCATTATTAATTATACATCGTCGCAATGTTTTCTGCAAAATTTGATTTGATTTGCGAATATATGATCGCCTAAAGGAAAATGTTATAAGTAGAGCAGAGTTGGCGCTAATAATTGAAGTTTTTACGTCGGAGATAGCAACGAGCGCTTAATAGTTTGATAGATGTTGAAAATCAGAATCGGGCGTTAAATGTTCCCTGAGAGGCTGAATAACTCCTGCCCGGTGACCGGGATACAGCCTGTGCATTCCGAACTCGGTCTATATAAGATCGTAGTCATGTTTGTTTAAAGTTGCGACGCCTGTTATATTTGGTTTCATACTTAGTATATGTATGTGTGTATTTAAAGGTACTGAATAAATTTTTACGATTTAAAATTACTTATAGTGAAATTTTATGTCATGTATTTTATGCGTCGTTTAGGCACGATAATACGCTTGTACTTTGTCGTAACTACGTACTCGCAAAAATTCCTAATGTCATACATAATTTTGTAACAACCCATCATGATTCGAAATATTCTTTAATAATGTAGCCGAAAATTTACTCAAAATTGTTTCTTTTATCATCGGAGCGTCCCCGATGTAGGTGACGCGCGATTCGGGTACGTCATTTTGTACATTTCTATAATGTGTGTTTCTATAAAAGAATAATAAATTGTAAAATGATAAGTTTAATCACTATCCACCCGTTCCTTGGGCGGACACATCGAGTTTTTGGCGGACCGGGTCTTTGGACCATGTCACTTTTAAGGGCTGGACGTTATAACGTTAGAAAAAAGAATAGGTTAGACCTGGGAGTTAGGGGAGCGGGAGCCCCCGACTTAGACTTGGTACATGGCTATATGGCTCATATATATAGGGACCTTAGCTAAGACTAAGGTTTAGTATATATATCGACAACGGCATAGCATGCATTTCAATTCCCCCTATATGCATATCCATAGTAAAGGCATGCCTACTATCCTCTTTTGACATCATGTACAAAATGTTAGAGAACAAACTGTTAGTTACAATAGCCTAACGGTATTTCCGACTTTTTCCGTTCTGCGAGCGCTTAGTATCTAGTTACAAAACCGTTTAAGTTACGTTAGCTACCACAATGCACTGCACCTCTTTACACTTTCTCCATAACTGCGTTCCGGAACGCTCAATTAGGCTACATGCATTTTGAAATTTTTCGTTATGCTGACACAATTTTTGGTATTCTTAACGGTCTAATTGGTTCGCGAACAGTTGTATGATGTATACAATTACATACATTGGCCAATTCTTTCATGTATTAGAACACGAGTAGAGGTCGTTCAGCGGGTTAATCAATATTCGGAATATCAGGTAAATGAAGGGGTTACCAGTAGACTGGGAGGGCCCCAAATCGTATATACATTCGGGCCTGTTAAAGCCCAATGTATAAGTGTCTCAACCCTCTGTATAGGTCATATACATGCCACTTTTACCATCTGAAACATCACAAAAACATCTTACAGTGCCCAACCTTTTGGCTCGGTGCTTTAAGGGGGTCCTCCTCTACAAGATTATATAAATGAATAGCGGGTTCGCCCAGTACCCAAATAACCGATCCACCATCACAAAAAATTTCACATTTTTCAGCAAAATGGCCTATATTGGGCTAACTACTGAACCAATATTGAAATTTTTATCAGCAGGCAACTAGCCGGAACGAAAGCCTGGCCACCTAACCATTTTTATTCCTACCGCCTACTCATTTTGGATCAACCAAAATATAAAAAAATTTAATTAATGCCCAAAGGGGCTGTTATATTTCCTCGTGCCGGCCAGCGCGTGGTTTATTTGTTTACGTGCCATTTTTGGCACGTTTCGGGCGCTGCCCACGTTGTACACTCGTCATTGTTTTTGTCGCGATAAGTGACACCGTTTTATGTTGCGAGTATTGCACGGCGTGGCTTGTTTTTGCTTTATAAAGCTCTTTGAATTTTAAGGTTTTAAAGTTGCTCTGATCTGATCGACTTAGAGGCGCGAAAAGAACCACAGCAGTCTGTTTTTCTTGAACAAATACTAACTGGCTTCCCCAGCGCTTCTAAGGGAACACAAGAAGTCCTAGTAAAGCTGGGTATGTTTGTTAGTCTTGTTCATGTGTGCATAGTTATGCCCAGGATTTCGATGGGAGAGAGTGAAAGCGAATAGACTGTTATTCCTGATGAGGCGGTCGAGTGCGGAATTTGAGCGGAATCCTATTGGTGATTACGTATGTATTGCTGGACAAAACATTATCTCGAAGTAAAGAGCTAGCTCCCTGACCCTCAATAGTTGGCGACAAAACATCGACTTAAAACGTGCGGCGTCTAAAGGAGGGTTCTTTTCTATTATCCCCACAGCCTGGCTTTGCCGAAAATGGATAGATTCTTTTTGTGTTCCTCGAGACCTCTCCTGATCATTGCAACCAAAAAATCGATTTTTTTCGGGGCTCCCCTTGGGAACCCCAAAAAAATTTTTAAATTGAATTTTTACCCACCATTCAACGCGGCTTGACGAGCTGAATCGAATGGTGTTATCTTTAACGAGGTCCGATAACCTGATCCTAAGTATGGTCAAAAAACTATCGGAGGATGAGAGGCTCAGCAATTGTACAGTTTTTGGTTATAACTTAGGATACGGTTGCAGGACCATTAAAAATAACATCATTCGATTCAGCTCGTGAAGTCGCGTCGAATGGTGGGCAAAAATTCAATTTAAAAAATTTTTTGGGGTTCCCTTGGGGGACCCTTGGGACCCGTAAAAATCGAAAAAATATAAAATTTTAAAAATTCAATTTTGTGGTTGCCATGATCAGGGGAGGTCTCGAGGATCACAAAAATTTCCAGAAGCTGGCCATTTTTGGGCAAATGCGGGCTGGGGGGATTATGAAAAGGGGTACTTTTTAGACAGAGAAATGGTCTCTTCGTGATCATTTCCGTAGAGAGAAAGGGTCTCTTCGTGACCGACAGTGTCGGGTTGACAAGTGGCCGAGCTTAAGGCGACCCACAAACCCGGCGTAATGGGCTGCACTACCTACAGTTGTGTGTACATCGGTATGTTTGTTTCGCCTCCAATGGAATGCTTCAATCGCAGAACAAAGTTTTGGCGATTGGGTACCTCCCACCGGCCTTGGTTCGACTTGTTGCAGAACAAACTTTCCAGCGACTTCGTAGATTGTAATAACGTCAACGAGTGGCGACCAAGTATATATGCTTATTCAGATAAATATGCCTGGTGGTTGGAAAACCTTAAAGCATACATATAAGCTTTTTCTTATGGCGCCTGAAGTTTCATTCACGGAGTGAAGGCAGCTGATCGAGGGTGGGGGAGTGACAATAACCAATTCCATAGCTGAACTATTAAGAAATTATTGCCATTGGTGAAAATATTGAGTTTTGTGCATGTATGCGTCCCACGAAATTGGCTGTGACGTGCGTCGCGTAAAGAGCACGTCTTTCGCCGATTCTCCACCAAAGTTAGTTATGTTAAGTATAGGGTCCTTTTTGCCCCTGATAGTATCGGAGCAACACGATGACACGGCTCACAATTAGCCGTATGAATGGTCGGCGAGTGTAGCTTGACCCTATTTGACTTTCGGAAAATTTATTCAACCACCAGCTGAGTACTGTCGCCTTACCAAATTGAAAGACTTTCAACCAGAGACTCGATGGTCACGCCGGTTCCTAGGCATGCGATATTTGACTGAAGATTTGGGTTGTATTTTAATGCTATCCGCAGTGAAGATGGTGAAGTTAGTAGAGGCTCCAAAAGTGCGACAGCATTTTGTAGTAAAATTTAATCAAAAATACACCACTGTACAAACAAAATAACTAACAAGGGAACAATGGTACTACTCTGAGGGCATATTCTTACAAGTATTCTTCAGGTTCAGGCCAAATTTCAAGAACTTTTATCATCTAGTTAAGGAGCTAGGGCTATCTCTTTGTAAAAACCATGTCCTGTCGCACTTTACGGTACGGTTCCTAAACTAAACTGCGTCACCCGGATCATAAAGTACGATACCAATAGCCCTAAAGTGCGGCATCACTATTATATATGCCAGGGAGTAACCGGAATTCCAGTTGCGGTTCGGGCAAAAGGCAAAAACCATACAGGAACCGGGATTCCGGTTTAAAAATTTTGTTTAAAATTGAACACATTTTTGCTTCATGTGTGGTCCAAACATGTAATAAATATACAATGATCAAGTTCCAAGACAACCAAACAAAAGAAAAGATTAACTCAGCAAATTGCCCTGTGAAACGTAGTCGGACACATAATTTCATTAGGAATTTTTCATCTTTACCCTGCAGGAGTTTATTAACAAACCAAAGCCAAGTCGATGCTTGTAGCAGCTGTTTCACCAATTCAGAAATCTGCCGTGCATGTTAGAATTAAACCGGTCCAACTCGGTAACAGAGTGTGGATTATTTAGAAGTACTTAGCTGTAAAGCTTACCTAACATAAATTGATTCAAACACCAGCCAGTCAATTTTGTAAATCAGTTTGCCTTGTCGTAAAGGAACACGTGTGCAACGCAGCCAGCAACCGCAGTCATGATAATGAACTGTATTTTTTCAAACTGTGCGAGCAGTATCACAGTTTGTCACCTTTATAGCATTTTGATCACAAAGTCATCGTCATCTAGCCGAGGGGCACTATATAACAAACGCCAGCCTGAACACTTGTCTCCGACCACAATTATTGTATATATATACCTTCTTCTATTTTCTTTTAGAACCATATAAACGAACAATTTCAAGATTCCTACGGAACAACATGTAACAAACGGTACAGTAAGGGGGGCGGTTTTAGACAGAGCGAAGGTGTTTTGTCTGCGCTCGAAGCGTTAGAAGCACATTCAGTTTGACGCAATTCACGCAAAACCGTGTATTGGAAGACAATTGTTTGCTCTGGGTACCAAAAACGACATTCTGATCCATAAACATTATTAGCTTCCTCAGTCTCTTCAAAATTCCAAATAGGCAATAATGTCATCGCAATGCATTAAGTTTAATGCTGAAGTTATTTTACTAGATTTTGCCACACATTTGCACACTGGTGATGGCGAACTTAACTTTCTCGACCTCTTTTGTAGTAGGTGGCTGCTGTGAAAACGGTGATGAAATGCTGTTTTGGAAGCTTCTTCCGCTTCACTGCGTCAATACAGGACGGCGACATCAAACGCGAAGTACCGGTTTTCCGCTTGCTTGCGTCTAGAATAGAGCGACTCAGAGATTGTGAAAGCTGCGCAACTAGAGATTGAAGTGTGAAACTTCATCTGCATCGGTTGGAGGAGTTTCAACCGCTGCAGAATCCGATGCAACCCAACTCATTAGAGATTTTTGAGCAATTTCATACTAACCATTTTCCTGATCAAGTTTTTTTCACCGCAGTAAAGCTGAACTCATTGGCAGTATGAGATTCTGTTGAAATAGATCCTGAATAGCGATGACACCGATCGTACTGCGGCACGTAATCAGGACTGCTGGTATAGTAAACTTTCTTTGCACTGACACTTTAGACATGCTTCTATTAAACACATGTAGCCGAAGTTGCCATGTATTGACACATGCAAATCCTGGTATTGACTCGGTCACCTTGTATTGACACGCTGTATCCAGCAATTAGTCGCCCTGTATTTAATCTTTTAATGTTAAAAACCACTTATAACAGATATAGTATATATGCATAAGTTGTATTCTACCTTACCAGTTGACCTCAGTGCACTATCAAATTACGGACTCACTTGTGCTGTTTTGTTAATACAACTTTTCAGTGCATTTAAACGGG